>WNWK01037662.1:0-15000 GCA_009830355.1 Cherax destructor | reverse complement strand
GACGATGTCATCTTCTTGATCAGAGTTGGAGTTGTAGCAGAGGTTAAACTGAGCATTCCCAGACTGGTTTCTACTCATAACTGCACTCTGACGGTCAAGAGGTGGAGTGATACGAGTCTCACATGGGGAGTCGTAGCAGGAACGACTCAGGCGTGGCATCTACAAGTGGCGAGCATAAGTACTTTCTATACACGGGAGCTGAGATGATGCTCATAACCTGATGCCTGGACTGACTAGTGTCAGTTGTCAAACGGTCACAACGGTGTGACAGTAACACGAGTGCGTTAACAATTATCAGGGACACACGGAAACTTGAACATCTGCAATGCACTTGAAGTTACCACATGGCTTGCACTAGCAAATGATGCTTTTCTGTGCAAAAATCCACACTAAGGCATTCATTAACATGAGAAAACTAGTAAAGGAACAATGACTGAGAGGAACACGTGACATATATATCTTCTCTCAATCATTCTGGACAATACTGAATACAAATTGCTCACTATGAAACTATAACACTGTCGATGTGACATGTGGTGATGTCAGGCGTCACGTGAGGTGATGTCACGGGGTGACATCGCAAGGTGACGTCAGGGCAGACGTCTTGGGGTGACATCGGGCAGATGTCCAGGATGTTGGGTGTTGTCGGACAGCATGGTGACATCAGGCAGCAGACAATACATATGTGGCTTGGACATGTGGCTTGTTCATGCATGGACAGCACTCGGCTTTGGACATCGTGTCATGATATCCACCGGCCTGACAAATCATGGTCACTGTATGACCAGTGCTGTAGTTCATCTAAACAACTAACTTTTGTTGCAGCCTTCACTTTTCTGCTACATACATAATACACACACTAACAAATTCATCAATGCCCGATTTTTTTTTTTAATTATATAAAACAGACCCTTGTAGGTTTAGGGCTTCTTTTTGATAATATATAAAACAATGGTAATTACAAATGTTGCTGTTTGTCCTCTACTGAATTCTTGCATTATACATAGAGTACATTACAGTGGATCCCCGCCTAACGAGCAAAATTCATTCCAGAAGCCTGCTCAAGTGCCATTACCGAACGAATTTACTTCCTTAAGAAATAATGTCAAGTAGGTTAGTCCATTTCAGACCCCCAAAAATACACTTCCACAAGCACTTACAATATTATACTTACATAATTGTACGATTTCCGGGGTGCTCGTTAGGCGGGGGTCCACTGTATTTACAAATGTGTAGCAGGTTTTTCCTTGATTTATGTGGGTTCAGAACTGGAAAAAGTGCCAAGATCATTTACTGCTTGTATAGAGTCTGAGTGCAGGAGAGAGAGATACCTGATATATTCATGAAAAATACTTGAGGGCCTAGTCCCAAATATACAGACCATTACTCACGAGTAAGATATGGGAGGAAGTGTAAAATTAGCGCAGTAAAAAAGCAGGGACACCATGGGCACAGTAAAAGAACACTGTCAACATCCATGGTGGATGACTCTGCTACCACCATATATCAGAAATATTGCTGGAACATTGGCAGACATCTTCAAGAAGAAACTGGACCACTACCTGATTGTGATAGACTATGTGGTCAATTCAAGACTCTTCTCAAAAGTCACCTACTCACCCTATACTAAATACTCATACTGTAACAAACTTCCAAACCCAATATTATTTTACTTAAGAAGATCTCATTTTGATATGTTCATCCTCCTTAACACTTGTTGCAATCTCATATCATCATATTGTCATTTAAAATCTTATAGTATCATCATTTTCTTAATTTGAAATAAAATATATACCTAGATGAAACTCTAAAAACTATTTCTAGTATTGTTATTATACTAGTATAGCATCAACATACTGTAATTTGAAATAAATTCTACAACTAGATTAAACTCAACCAATTTCTCTTGTATTGTCTTTAAATAGTATGTATAACCATTTAATAATTTAAATAATATAGAACTAGAATAAACTCAATCAATTTCTTTAGCATTAAGTACTTAGTGAATAAGTCTCTAGAATAAACTGCCCCTAATGCCATGGCATGCCAGTGGCTCTCCTTGCATTACAGTTTTATAATTGTATTATATTTGTAACTACCAATAACATTGTACACTTGTAACATGCATTGAAATAAAAATTATTATTATTATTATTATTATTATTATAACAGCAATAGGCTGGTTGAAAGACGATCAACAAGGAAGCCTGTCCTCAGGTTGGGCCCCAAAGGTAGAAAAGACTTGAAACCTGCCACAGGTATGTTCACTTTGTGAATTTGTTACTGTATGATGTCCCATTTCTTTAGGTAATTCCATATCTGCAGTATTCATTTGCAGTTCCTAAAATGTATTGAAATTTCTTATTACACA
Source organism: Cherax destructor (assembly GCA_009830355.1). Lineage (NCBI taxonomy): Eukaryota > Metazoa > Arthropoda > Malacostraca > Decapoda > Parastacidae > Cherax > Cherax destructor. The sequence continues at coordinate 12,629 of WNWK01037662.1, read as the reverse complement.
TAATTAAGCATTAACAACCTGATCGAACATATCATAACTTATAAGGGCCTGGTACACAGATGTGTTACCAGACACATCATTAAGGTAAAAGGTGAGGAAACTGGAGATATCAAAACATGCATTGTGGATCAGCTTGGAAGTCAGTCACACATTCTGGTTGGGTTCACTACCTCTGAGGGAAGGGCTTGCAGCCAGTGGCCTTATTATAACTTCCTACTCATGAATGTAACCTTTTCCTAATATCCGCTAATGTATACCTTTCATATACCTTTGAAGAGTTTCAAGAGTTTCTCTACTCTCTGAGCCCGGCCATAGGCCAGGCTCGTCTGATGCTTGCCTCGTCAACCAGGCTGTTGCTGCTGGAGGCCCGCTGCCCCAAATATCCATCACAGCCTGGTTGATCTGGCACCTGGTGAAGATACTTGTCCAGTTTCCTCTTGAAGGCTTCTACACTTGTTCCAGCCATGTTTTGGATATCTTCTGGTAAGATGTTGAATAGTCTGGGACCCCAGATGTTGATACAGTGTTCCCTTATTGTCCCCACCACATCCCTGCTCCTCACTGGGTTTATTTTACACTTCTTCCCATATCTCTCACTCCAGTATGTTGTTATGGCAGTGTGCAGATTTGGGACCAGGCCCTCGAGGACTTTCCAGATATATATTATCATGTATCTCTCTCTCCACTCCAATGAGTACATGTTCAAGACTTGAAGGCGTTCCCAGTAATTTAGGTATTTTACTGGCTCAATGTGAGCCGTAAACAATCTCTGTATTTGTTCCAGCTCTGATATTTCTCCTGCTTTGAACGGGACCGTCAGCACTGAGCAACATTCTAAGTGAGGGAGCACTAGCGAATTGAAGAGTGTCACCATCGGCATTATTTCCCTTGTTTTGAAAGTTCTCAATACCCACCCCATCATCTTCCTGGCTGTCGTGATCTTTGTCTTGTTATGATCTTTAAAAGAAAGGTCAGCTGACATAATTATTCCCAGGTCCTTTAAGTGTTCTTTTCATTCTGTTTGGTGACCCTCTTTGAGTTTTGTATATAGTGTTCCTTTTGAGTTCTTCATTCTTTCCATACCTAAGCAGCTGGAACTTATCACCATTGAACATCATGTTCTCCACTGCCCACTGGAAAACCCTGCTTATGTCTTCCTGTAATTTTTCAGTGTCCTCTACTGTAGTGACCTTCATGTTTATTTTAGTGTCATCTGCAAATGATGATACAAAAGTGTGCCGGGTGTTTTTATCTATGTTTGCTACGAGGATGAGAAACAGCAGAGGTGCCAAGACAGTGCCTTGGGGCACTGGGCTTTTGACCTCGCTGATGCTGGATCTTACTCTGTTTACTATTACTTTTTGTGTTCTGTGTGTTAGGAATCTGAAAATCCATGTGCCTACCTTCCTCATAATGCCCATGGCCCTCATTTTGTGTGCTATCACTCCATGATCACATTTGTCAAACGCTTTAGCAAAATCTGTGTAAATCACATCTGAATTTTGGTAGTCTTCCAATGCCTCCGTAATTCTGTCATAATGGTTCAGCAACTGTGACAGGCATGATCGTTCTGCTCTAAAACCATGCTGGTTTAGGTTATGCTGGTTGTGCTGGTCCATGAACTTTGTAATCTGCCGTCTCATCACTCTTTTGAAGATTTTTATGATGTGAGAAGTTAGGGCTACTGGTCTGTAATTTTTAACTAGTGCTCTACTACCTCCCTTATGCAAAGGAGCTATGTCTGCACTCTAAGGCCTCCGGTATTTCACCTAAATCTAAGCTCTTTCTCCAAAGAATACTGAGGGCTTGTGCTAATGGTACTTTGCACTTCTTTATAAATAGAGCATTCCATGCATCTGGTCCAGGTGCTGAGTGAGTGGGCATGTTGTCCATTTAGAACTATTTACAAAGTAGATGTATACTCAGTGGATTTCCCACTTTCAGGATATCTACCACTTCTATTTGGCAGGTGCACAAGTGAGAGGGAGGTATCTTGATGCCTGACCTTCTATTCCTTGGATTGAAAGTGTTTGCTTCCCGCTCTTACAAGGACTATATGACCCGTACATATTTAGTGTTTTCCCATGGATGTACTACAAATAATCTTTCTTCCTTTGTTTTACTCACTTCCGCAGTGTGTTGTCCTCAGGATTACTTTTACCTGATTTTGTGTTCTCTAAAACTTGTTTATAATAGCTTGGGAGATTTAAGATGATGCAGTTTTATGTTTACTTATGCCTAACCTCTCTGCATTTTGCACTCTAGACAAGAAAGTCAGTTCTTGGTTCGTGCTCGTCCTTGAAATGCCAGCAAATGACAGAACCCTTCTTGCACAATACAGAATTATAGCTTTGTATCAACCCAGGTATAGTCAGTCACTGTAGCATTTTTCGTTATATGCCAATTATCCTCAATTAAATTTTTTTCACCATGCTGCTTTTGTTTTGATGCATGTTCCCTAAATTAAAATAACACCATAGAATTACATTCAGAATATGCTCAATGGACCTCAATTAATGTCCTGTTCTCAGCTAAAAGAAATAGGACATAAAAATTGAGTCCTATAAGAGAGAGTCGCCATTTCTTGATCAATTTGTACCACAACATTATGAACATGTCACATGGGCACCAAATGACGTATGAAAAAATAATTGAACTGTGAACTCAGCACATAAGAAGAAAAGGGTTGTATTTTTTAATACATTAGAAGTATGAACTAGAGAAAAGAGCTATACATGGGTGAGAAATAGTTTGTGGTAGATTCTCAAACATAATCGTAAGCCTGGACTAACTTTTTTTTTTGCCATATCTATTATTTGGTTGATGTTGTATTTCATAACAGCATTATGAAAAAGAAAAAAAGGGCATTGTCTTCCAAGGAGCACATTTCAGAACAAAATTTTATGGTTTTTAATTTAAGTTTTGTTGCACCAAGCCATGGAAAATAGGCTGTGCTGAGTCAGTAGGGCAGATGAGCATGAATAAGGGTTAGAGGAAAGTTTCTTAGGGGAAGAGGTTTTTATGCATTTTCTCCTTTTTATCCAATATGCAAGACATGTGAATTTTTTGGGCAATATACACACTGTATGATGATGGTTAAGATAACGGTGTTTTGTCCTCTCAGCTGAATTATTCATTACTTCCCATGACGTAATTACATGATGAATTGCCACTCCTTTTTTTGGAAGTGTGTTGTAAAGTAGCCTTGAATACATAATTTTATTTTGATCTTGATAACAATTTTATGGTTTACATTTTTTATTTAATTTGGTTTTAAAGATGCTATATCTTCTCAAACTTTCTTCAGTTTGACAGACAACACAGCTTTTACAGCCGAATCCCAATGTATATGCAATGTGATGTTGTCTAACAGTCACCAAGAAAGTGATATATATGCCCCCTGGGCAATGAATAGGTTTAGTAAGTTACCCTTCATATTTAGTACATACAGTGGACCCCAGGATTTCATCATTAATTCGTTCCAGAATGCTGTTCAAGTGCCGTTACCGAACGAATTTGTTCCCATAAGGAATAATGTAAATTAGATTAGTCCTTTTAGACCCCCAAAAATACACTTACAAAAGCACTTACAAAATTACACTTACATAATTGTTCGAGTTTGGAGCAATACAAAATCCGGGGGTCCACTGTACTTTATTAATGTTTCGGCAGCAGCATCTAACAAATAAAATTCCACCATTGTCATTATTTATCTAGGTAATGACATGAAAGTCTATAAAAGAAACTATGAATGGTATTGTGCTGCTATTGCTTAAAAGGTCTGAGTTTATTAAGTTTTTAGTTGGTGGGTGAAGGCTGCACAAACTTCAACATGGTGTTACATGCATTACACATTACCATAGAGGCAGACTATATGCCAGTGGAAACACTCACTCCTTCCTTGATGGAATGTTTTATTCAGGGTCCAGAGGCCAAATTTCAAAGTATGCACCAGGGTCCAAGAATTTAAAAAAAAAAAAAAAAAATTTTCGTTTGAAATGGTAGATAATCCTTTTCTGAAGGTAATAAAAATAAAAAGTACGAAATTTGATGGAAAATTGACAAAATTATTCTCTCGCGAATTTTGATGTGTTGGTGATATTTACGCATCGGCGATTTTGCCAACTTTGACTCCCATTTTAGACCAATTACATTATTCCAGTCAAACAAATTCTTAGCTATTTCGCTAGCATTACTTCTATTCTATCGATTGAGCACAAGAAATCGCCCAATCAACGTTTCAACTACAAAATACAGTGGACCCCCGAGTTTCGTAAACCCTGGAGATTGTACAATTATGTAAGTATAATATTGTAAGTGCTTGTGGAAGAGTATTTTTGGGGGTCTGAAATAGACTAACCTACATGACATTTTTCCTTAAGGGAGTAAATTCGTTCGGTAATGGCGCTTGAGCAGACTTCAGGAGTGAAGTTTTTACGAAACTCGGGGGTCCACTGTAAAGTGATCGGAAATCGGTAATTTACCCATTTTATGACAGTTCAAAATATTCCAATTTCAAAATAGGGTGCAGAATAAACAATGCAGGCATTCCTGGCACTAAACTAACATTTTCTCTGTTCATTAGTAACGTTTTCAGTCTTTACAAATGAATTCCATTTTGATTTTTTATTCACATAATGATTTTTTATTCAAACCAAAAAATGTAAGATTTACTGTTATTCAATATTGTAATAATTGTATAAATAATATCACCACATTTATGAACATGTATTAGACCCACCAGCTGGTGCGTATTAGACGTGTGAGGTCATTTGTTTACTCTTAAACATCGGAAAAATTTAACATTTCTGCTACTTTGAGCTCAGTTTCAAGCCATTTCCAGTACTAAAATCAATCAAAATCATCTCTATTTCTGTAATATATCTTCCATTCTATCAAATGATACCAAGGAATCACAAATACATCTATAAAAAGCATACAAAAAACACTGCAAAGTCGCTGTTTTAATCGAAAATTACGGTCTGTCTTTTTCTCATTATGCACTGTGTGCTGCAGGATTTGTTTTGTGGTGCACACTTACCATATAAATGTATTCTCTCATATATAGGCCCAAATTTACCGCTCACAGCTTATCTGAGTGAGCTGAGCTCATGGCGTAGATCTACGGTTTGGACCCTCAACTCAAAGCCGTAGAACTACGGCACGGACCCTGAAAGAATTAATCTCTCACACACTGGAAACATTAAGGAAACTATATGACAAGGTAAACACTGAAGGCAAGGCATCACATAGATTTACCCCTTTAAGTACAGTTAATAGCAAATCTGGAATTGCTCACTTGTCCTTGGCCCTGGGAGACCTTGTAAAGTCGCATACTTCTTGTTCCTTATAGTACACATGCTAAAGTCCTGTTGCTTTACTTTGAGCTGCACAGCATCAAAATGCTATTGTACAGCATTAACATTAACCTATAAACTGAGCATGTTACCTCACTACCCTTCATGCTTTTTCAGAATTATCGCAAACTTCAAACAATCACATTATGAAGTTTTCTCTCATTCGAGGGTTGAGAAACTAATATAGAAATGTTTTGGGTAATCCAGTAACCCAACTTAAAGATAAATTTGTAGAAATTTCATGTCAAATGTGTGTGTGTGTAATTAAATATCATTTTTCTTTTATTCAAAAACTGCCTTATCAAATGAGGAAAATGATCATTTCAATAAGTGGTTGTACAGTATTTAAAAATTTAATTGCGAAATTTGACTTTAAAGAAACAAATCTGAAACTGCTTGCTGCCAGCTTACTCTAACAAAGTTTGTCTACTGATTAATACTGTACAGTAATGTCTAAATTAAAATTTTATAATTAAGTTTCATAAAAGCTCAAATTAGCTTGTCCCTCCAAAAATAGTGTAAAAGTGCATATTCTAATTTAATATATCTAATTTATATAATAATACTAATTAAAAAATAGAATTTTTGCATCTTCAGATTTTTCTGTAGCATACAATGTTACTTGTGTGTGTGTGATGGGGACACAGTTGTGTTGGTAGCCATGTTGCAGCCCTTTTCTACACTTCTACAGCTTATTGCATTTCAACTGTCAGTACATCCTGACATGGACATTATAGTACAATATGTACACAAATATTTAATCTGAAATCAAATTTATATTTCACGTTTTAAGAGCGGTTTGAGTGCTTTTCTGGCAAAACTCATTTTTAGCTAAAATACTTAGATTATCACTTTTAAATAGAATTTCTACTGCAATTGAAATTTACTTTTAAGGTTTGAGTGCTTTGGAAAACTATTAGCTAATCTTGATTATCACATTTAAATAATTACAATTGAAATTTATGATGAATATGATTTTCTTAGACTTCTCATGGTTATTTTATCTAAAAAATATTTTCAAATCTTGAAATGTTAATCGTAAAAATGAATAAAATCAATTTTATACATTTATTTTATTATTTATATTTAAAATCCATTAAACTATAAAATATATTTTATAATATTTCATATTATTTTAAATACTGAAACATTAAACTCAAAATTGTAAATATTTTTGCATTTTCGACGTTTAGAGGTTGGTGCTTTTCTGGCAAAACTCATTTTTAGCTAAAATACTTAGATTATCACACTTTTAAATAAAATTTCACTGCAATTGAAATTTATGGGAAAAGTAAGCAAAATTTTATGATTTTCTTTTAGGAAGCTTACTCATAGGTTAATTTTATCTAAAAAAATACTTTTTCAGAAAATCCTTGAAAATGCCTTAAATCGTCAAAAATGCAATAAAATCAAGTTTATAGCATTTTTAATATTTATTAATTATTTACATATTTTAAAAATCCCATTAAAAATCTATAAAATCATATATTTATAGAATATTTCATATATTTTCAAAATACATGAAACATTAAAAAGCTCAGAAAATGTGCTAAAATCGTATTTTATTGCATATTTCGACGTTTTAGAGCGGTTTGAGTGCTTTTCTGGCAAAACTCATTTTTAGCTAAAATACTTAGATTATCACACTTTTAAATAGATTTCTACTGCAATTGAAATTTATGGGAAAAGTAAGCAAAATTTTATGATTTTCTTTTAGGAACTTACTCATAGGTTATTTTATCTAAAAAATAGTTTTCAAAAATCCTTGAAAATGCCTTAATCGTCAAAAATGCAATAAAATAAGTTTTATAGCATTTTAATATTTATTAATTATTTACATATTTAAAAATCCTATTAAAAATCTATAAAAATATATATTTTATATGAATATTTCATATTATTTTCGAAAAATACATGAAACATTAAAAAGCTCAGAAAAATGTGCTAAAATCGTATTTTATTGCATATTTCGACGTTTTAGAGCGGTTTGAGTGCTTTCTGCAAAACTCATTTTTAGCTAAATATAATTTATTATTTAAATACTGAATTAAGTCGAATGTGTAATGTTTTGTATTTAGTTTAGGTTGGTTAAACTCATTTTAGTAATATTAATAAATTTCTAAATTATTTGAATAAAAATTTGATTTTTTAGAATCAATTATTATTAAAAATTTTAAATCCTAAATCAATCAAATGAATAACAGTTTATTTATTTATATTTATATTAAATCATTAAACTATAAATATTTTATAATCTATTATTTCAAAAAATGCCAAAATAAGATTTATTATTTCGCGTTACGGTTAGTCCCTTTAATTATACACTTAAATATCGCAATTGATTATGAAAAGAAGAAATTATGTTTCTTGTTAATTTATCTAAAAATTTAGAAATTAAACTTAAATGTCAAATGCAATAAATAAGTTTTATAATATTTATTATTTATTTAAATCATAAACTATAAAATATTTATAAATTTATTATTTAAAATATGAAACATTAAACCAGAAATGTAAATGATTTTGCATATTGTTTAGACGGTTTAGGCTTTTCAACTCATTTTACTTTATATTTAAATTTTAAATTAATTCTAATATAAATTTAAAAATTTTAAAAATTTGATTTACTAGAATGTAATGTTTATTTATTCATAGTTTAGTTTGCAAAATATTTTACAAAATCAATTCACTTAAATAAATTCAGATAAATTAAAAATAAGCAATTTTATTTTAAATTATCTATTATATTAATTTTTAAAAACTAAATTTTAAAAATAAAATGTTTATAATAATTATTATTAACATTTTAAATATAAATATAAAATTTTAAAATTCATATTATTTAATTATTTAAAATAAAGCATAAAATGTAAAATTTATGCATATTTTGATTACGTTTAGAGCGGTTTGAGTGCTTTTCTGGCAAAACTCTTTTTAGCTAAAATACTTAGATTATCACACTTTTAAATAAAATTTCTACTGCAATTGAAATTTATGGGAAAAGTAAGCAAATTTTATGATTTTCTTTTAGGAAGCTTACTCATAGGTTAATTTTATCTAAAAAAATACTTTTCAGAAAATCCTTGAAAATGCCTTAAATCTCAAAAATGCAATAAAATCAAGTTTATAGCATTTTTAATTTTTATTATTTACATATTTAAAAAATCCATTAAAAACTATAAATATATTTTATAAATATTTCATATTATTTCAAAATACATGAAACATTAAAAGCTCAGAAAAATGTCTAAATCTTTTTTCATTTTCGACGTTTTAGAGCGTTTGATGCTTTTCTGCAAAACTCATTTAGCTAATCTTAGTTATCAACTTAAATAATTCTGATTAATTTATGGGAAAAGTAAGAAAATTTGATTTTTTGACATCATGGTAATTAATATTTAAAAATCTAAAATCTTATTTCAATAAAATAAGTTTTATAGCATTTTTATATTTATTATATTTACATATTTAAATCCCATTAAAATCATAAAATAATATTTTTATGAATATTTCATATTTCGAAAATACATGAATTAAAATCAAAAAAAAAATCGATTTATTGCATATTTCACTTAGGTTGAGTCTTTTCTAAAACTCATTTAGCTAAAATACAATTATCACACTTATAAATTTATGCAATTGAATTTATGGAAAAGTAACAAAATTTATGATTTTCTTTGAACTTTCATGTATTTTATCTAAAAATGTTTTCAAAACTAAATCTTAATCGTCAAAATAATAAATAAGTTTTTAGCATTTAATATTTATTAATTAAAAATTTAAAACTAAACCAAAATAATAATAGTTTATTTATTTATTATAATTTAAATCTAAACTAATATATTTAATATTCATTTATTCAAATATGAATAAAGCTGAAATGTGAATGATTATTGATTTCGATTAGTAGTTCTGGAACTTTATATTCACTAAATAATTCGAAAAGAATAATTAATTTTTTGGTATTTTATAAATATTTCAAACTGAAAATGTAATCAAATGCATAAATTTTATATTTTTATTTATTATTTATATAAATCATTAAACTATAAAACATTTTATATTCTATTATTTTAAACAATTAAAGTAAAATTAAGTTTTGATTTATTTTGAGTTTAGTGTTCTGGAACTCTTTGCTAAACTAGTTATCAACTTAATTCTTGATATGGAAGAACAATTTATGATTTTTAGACTTATCATGGTTATTTTATCTAAAAATTTCAAAATCTAAAATCTAATCGCAAATGCAATAAATAGTTTTAACATTTTATTTATATTATTTAATATTTAAATCATTAAAATCTATAAAAATATATTTATGAATATTCATATTTTCAAAATACATGAAACATTAAAAGCTCAGAAATGTGTAAAATGATTATTGCATATTTAGTTAACGGTTTGATGCTTCTGAAAACTCATTTTAGCTAAAATACTTGATTATCTTTTAAATAATTTATAATGAAATTAGGAAATAAAAATTTTAGATTTCTTGAAGCTCTCATAGGTTATTTTATCTAAAATATTTTCAAAAATCTTGAAAATCTAAATCGTCAAATCAAAAAATCAAGTTATATTTTTTTTAATTAAAAATTTTAAATTGAAAATAATCGCAAATAAATAAGTTATAGATTTTTTTATAATATTTAAACCCATTAAACTAAAATATTTATTTTTTTTTAAACATGAAAATTAATAGAAATGCAAAATATTACATTCAGTTAGGTTTAGTTGGCAACTATTTATAAAATACAATTATCTTAAATAATCTCAATTAAATTTATGAAGACTTATGATTTCTTGAACTCATAGTATTATCAAAAATTTCAAAACTTGAATCCTATGCAAAATAATGTTATAGCATTTATATTTATATTTAATATAAATCCATTAAACTAAAAATTTTATAATATTTATATTTAAAATGAAAATTAATCGAAATTTATAATTTCATTGACGTTTTTCTCAAAATCATTTAAAAAAATTACAATGAATTATGAAAAGTAAAATTTTATATTCTTTAGAACTTACTATAGGTTATTTTATTAAAAATATTTTAAAAATCTTGAAAATTAATCGTCAAAAATGCATAAATAGTTTTATAATTTTAATTTTAATTATTAATATTTTAAAATCTATTAAACTTAAAATATTTATGATATTTATATTATTTAAATACGAAATATTAAATCAGAAAATGTGTAAATGTATTTTATTGATATTTCGATTAGAGCGTTTATGTTTTGCAAACTCATTTAGCTAAAATATTAGATTATCACATTTTAAATAAAATTTATGCAATAAATTTATGAAAAGTAAAAAATTTTATGATTTTCTTTAGAAGCTTACTATAGGTTAATTTTATCTAAAAAATACTTTTCAGAAACTTGAAATGCTTAAACTCAAATGCTAAAATCAATTTATACATTTTTAATTTTTATTATTAATATTTTAAAAATCCCATTAAAACTATAAAATCATATTATTATAATATTTCAATTATTTTCAAAATGACATTAAACTCAGAAAAATGTGCTAAAATCGATTTTATGCATATTTCGAGTTTAGACGTTTATGCTTTTAAAAACTCATTTTTACTAAAATACTTAATTATCAACTTTTAAATAAAATTTCTACTGCAATTGAAATTTATGGAAAAGTAAGCAAATTTATGATTTTCTTTAGGAAGCTTACTCATAGTAATTTTATCTAAAATATTTTTCAAAAATCCTTGAAAATGCCTAAATGTCAAAATGCAATAAAATCAAGTTTATACATTTTTTAATTTTTAATTATTTACATATTTTAAAATCCATTAAAAACTATAAAATTATATTATACAATATTTCATATTATTTCAAAAATCATGAACATTAAAAGCTCAGAAAATGTGTAAAATCGATTTTATTGCATATTTCAGTTTTAGAGCGGTTTGATGCTTTTCTGGCAAAACTCATTTTAGCTAAAATATTAGATTATCACACTTTTAAAAAAATTTCTACTGCAATTATCTATCTAAAAATCAATAAAATTAATTTTTATTATAATTATTTCATTATTTAAAATCATTAAAATTAAAAATAAATTTTATAATATTTCATATTTAAAATTAATTAAAGTCAAATTGCTAAAATATTTATCATTTATTTTAGCGTTGAGTTTTGAACATTTTATAAATCTTAATTATCAATTTATAAAATTTTGAATATTTATGAAAAAGAAATTATATTTTAATATATATTTTATTAAAATATTAAAAACTTAAAATTTATCAAAAATGCAATAATATTTTATAGATTTTTAATTATAATTATTTAAATTAAAAATCTATTAAAATTTAAAATTATTTTTATAAATTTTATTTTTAAAAATAATTAAATTTAAAAATCTAAAAATTTAAAATATTTTTTTTTAATTTAAGGTTTGATTTTCTGAAAAATCATTTTTAGCAAAATAATTTATCAATTTTAAATAAAATTTTATGAATTTTGAAATATTAATTATTATTTTATAATTACTATAGTTAATTTTTTAAAATACTTTTTCAAAAATCTTGAAATTAAATCAAAATAATAAAATCAAGTTTTAGATTTTGATTTTTTAATTTAATTTTTAAAAATCATTAAAATTTTAGTAAAAATTTAATTTTATAAATATTTATAATATTTTAAAATCATAAACATTAAAAAGTAAAAATTTTAATTTATTTTATTGCATATTTATTTTAATTTGAAATCTTGAAAATCATTTTTATAAAATACTAATTATAACTTTAAATAAAATTTCTACTTATTTGAATTATGGAAAATATTAACTTTAAAATATTTTTTAATTATCATGTATTTTATCTAAAAAATATTTTTTAAAATCTTAAATACATTTAATAAAATATTGCAAAAATCAGTTTTAAATATATTTTAATATTTTATTAAATATTAATATATTTTATAAAATCCCATTAAAATCTATAAAATTAATATTTTTATAAATATTTCATATTATTTTCAAAATACATGAAACAAAAAAATTAGAAAATCTAAAATGCTAATTTTAATTTATTAGAATATTTAGAGCGTTTTGAAGTTTTATTAAAATCATTTTACATAAAATATTATTAAAATTTTAAAATATTATTTTTGAATTGAAATTTAAATCGAAAAAATTATTTTATTAAAAATATTTTAACTTAAATCTTAATAATTTTAAAATCTTTTGCTATTCTAATTTATTTTAAATAATTTTAAAATTAAATTATAGAAAATATAAATTTTA
>WNWK01037661.1:0-18377 GCA_009830355.1 Cherax destructor | reverse complement strand
TCAAAGGGCCCCCATTATCATTTACACCTGGCACTCCCAAACTTACCTACTACACCCTCTCTGCATGTTTCTCCCACTTTAGCATTTAGGTCCCCTACCACAATTACTCTCTCATTTGGTTCAAAGTTCCTATCATTAAGCTAACATCTCCCAAAATCTCTCTCTCTCCTCTACCTCCTCTCTTTCTCAGGTGCTTCACGCTTATTATGACCCACTTTTGCACCCGACCTTATTTTAATCCACTAATCCTTGAATTTACCATTTATTTTCCCCTCTTTTCCTTCCATAACTGATCCTTCAACATTATTGCTACCCTTCCTTAGCTCTAACTCTTCAGATACCAGACTTAATCCCATTTATTTCTCCCCACTGAAACTCGCCTACCCCTTCAGCTTGTTTCGCTTAGGGCCAGGACACCCAACTTTTTTTCATTCATAACATCGGCAATCATCTCTTTCTTATCATCCGCACTACATCCACGCATTCAGACAACCCAATTTTATAAAGTTTTTTTTCTTCTCGTTTTTAGTAGATTTGTACAGGAGAAGGGGTTACTGATTGCTCCGGATCTTAGTCGCCTCATACGACACGCATGGCTTACGGAGGAAAGATTCTTTTCCACTTCCCATGGACAATAGAGAAAATAAAAGGAACAAGAGCTATTAAGAAAAAAAAAAAACCTAGATGTGTGTATGTTATATGCATGTGTATGCCAGTGTAGTGTGACCTAAAGTGTAAGTAGAAGTAGCTAGATATACCTGTTATCCAGCGTGTTTATGAGACAGAAAAAAGACACCAGCAATCCTACCATCATGTAAACAGTTTCAGGTTTCTGTTTCAAGTCACCTGGCAGGACGGTAGTACCTCCCTGGGTGGTTGCTGTCTACCAACCTACTACCTTGTATCACTCAGTGATAAAGCCTACACATCACCTGTTCATTCCCATTTGAATCCTTAAAGAACATATAGAAAAAGGGTTTTTGTCGTATATACATCTCGTTGAAAGGTTGTCTTGTGTAGCAGAGATGTATTAAATTGTTAGATCTCACAAGTGATGGAATGTCCTTCAGAGTGACAAATATATAGTTTTATGGCATACTATTGAAGGTGTCATGGTAGCACTAAAGATTGTACAAAAATTGGTGGATAGTGGTAAATGCATACTTGATCATACACACTAATGGTATCATTGGTAAATATTCACTTTGACACTTGGTAATCCTGTTCTCGGAAATGGTTACTTGGAAATCTACCCTCAGGAACACTAAATGATTTAATGGAATGCCACTTTGTATTAACTTAAAGTGTGTTATATATGCAGTAGTTTAAATAAATAAACAATATATCTATATTGTTTAGGTAGTAGGTTGGTAAACAGCAACCGCCAGGAGGGTACTACCGTCCTGCCAAGTGAGTGTAAAGCAGAAAGCCTGTAATTGTTTTACATGATGGTAGGATTGCTGTGTCTTTTTCTGTCTCATAAACATGCAAGATTTCAGGTACATCTTGCTACTTCTACTACACTTAGGTCACACTACACATTCATGTACAAGCATATATATACACACCCTCGGGTTTTCTTCTATTTTCTTACTAGTTCTTGTTCTTATTTCCTCTTATCTCCGTGGGAAGTGGAACAGAATTCTTCCTCCATAAGCCATGCGTGTTGTAGGAGGCGATTAAAATGCCGGGAGCAAGGGGCTAGTAACCCTTCTTCTGTGTTTATTACTAAATGTAAAGGAGAAACTTTCGTTTTTTTTTGGGCCACCCCGCCTTGGTGGGAAACGCCGACGTGTTGAAAGAAAGAAAGATATCTATATTGATATTGCTTTGGATAAAAGATGTATTTTATGAGGATCTGAACAGGCCACATGGGTTTGCTCTTAGTTCTGATTGTAATAATATTTGTCGAGGAAGAATAAGTAGGGAAAGAGATGGTTATAGAATACAGTGGACCCCGATTCTGAGCAAAATTCATTCCAGAAGGCTGCTCAAGTGCCATTACCGACGAATTTTATTCTTTAAGAAATAATGTCATGTAGGTTAGTCCATTTCAGACCAGACCCCCAAAAATACACTTACAAAATTGTACGATTTCCAGGGTGCTCTAACTCGGGGTTCACTGTATAAGCATGTTACATGTACTTGATATAATTATTGGAAGCTGGACTAATGAAATATATTTTTATTATTTTTATTAAAATCGGCCGATTCCACCAAGGCAGGGTGGCCCGAAAAGAAAAACTTTCATCATCATTCACTCCATCACTGTCTTGCCAGAAGGGTGCTTTACACTACAGTTATAAAACTGCAACATTAACACCCCTCCTCAGAGTGCCGGCACTGTACTTCCCATCCCCAGAACTCAAGTCCGGCCTGCCGTTTCCTGAATCCCTTCATAAATGTTACTTTGCTCACACTCCAACAGCACGTCAAGTATTAAAAACCATATGCCTCCATTCCTCCTATCGAATACGCTCACACATGCTTGCTGGAAGTCCAAGCCCCTCGCACACAAAACTTCCTTACCCCCCTCCAACCTTTCCTAGGCCGACCCTCCCCGCCTTCCCTCCACTACAGATTTATACACTCTCAAGTCACTCTGTCTCGTTCCATTCTCTCTACATGTCCAAACCACCTCAACAACCCCTCCTCAGCTCTCTGGACAATCGTTTTGGTAATCCCGCACCTCCTCCTAATTTCCAAACTCCGAATTCTCTGCATTATATTCACACCACACATTGACCTCAGACATGACATCTCCACTGCCTCCAGCCTTCTCCTCGTTCAACATTCATCACCCATGCTTCACACCCATATAAGAGCGTTGGTATAACTATACTCTCATACATTCCCCTCTTTACTTCCATGGACAAGGTTCTTTGTCTCCACAGACTCAGTGCTCCACTCACCCTTTTCCCTCATCAATTCTATGATTCACCTCATCCTTCATAGACCCATCCGCCACATGTCCACTCCCAAATATCTGAATACATTCACCTCCTCCATACTCTCTCCCTCCAATCTGATATCTAATCTTTGTCACCTATTCTTTTTGTTATCCTCATCACCTTACTCTTTCCTATATTCACTTTCAATTTTCTTCTTTTACACACCCTACCAAATTCATCCACCAACCTCTGCAGCTTCTCTTCAGAATCTCCCAAAGCACAGTGTCATCAGCAAAAAGCAACTGCGACAACTCCACTTTGTATTTGCTTCTTTACTTTAGCCAACACCTCTTGCCAAGACCTCGCATTCCTTTCTTACAACCCCATCTATAAATATATTGAACAACACGGTGACATCCCCATCCTTGTCTAAGGCCCACTTTTACTGGGAAATAGTCCCTTCCCTCCTACACACTCTAACCTGAGCCTCACTATCCTCATAAAAACTCTTCACTGCTTTCAGTAACCTTCCTCCTATTCCATACACCTGCAACATCTGCCACATTGCCCCCTATCTACCCTATCATACGCCTTTTCCAAATCCATAAATGCCACAAAAACATCTTTACCCTTATCCAAATACTGTTCACCTATATGTTTCACTGTAAACACTTGGTCTACCACCCCCCACCTTTCCTAAAGCCCCCTTGTTCATCTGCTATCCTGCTTTCTGTTTTACTCTTAATTCTTTCAATAAAAACTCTACCATACACTTTACCGGTACACTCAACAGACTTATTCCCCTATAATTTTTTCACTCTCTTTTGTCCCTTTGCCTTTATACAAAGGAACAATACACGCTCTCTGCCAATCCCTAGGTACCTTACCCTCTTCCATACATTTATTAAATAATAGCACCAACCACTCCAAAAATTTTATCCCCACCTGCTTTTAACATTTCTATCTTTATCCCATCAATCCAGCTGCCTTACCCCTTTCATTCTACCCACTGCCTCACGAACTTCCCCTACACCCCAACTGGCTCTTCCACACTCCTACAAGATGTTATTCCTCCTTGCCCTACACACGAAATCACAGCTTCCCCGTCTTCATCAACATTTAACAAATCCTCAAAATATTCTCTCCATCTTCCGATACCTCTAACTCTCCATTTAATAACTCTCCTCTCCTATTTTTAACTGTCAAATCCATTTGTTCTCTAGGCTTCCTCAACTTATTAATCTCATTCCAAAACTTTTTCTTATTTTCAACAAAATTTGCTGATAACATCTCACCCCTCTCATCTGCTCTTTTACATTCACCACTCTTTTAACTTCTCTTTCTCTCCTTTCTCTTCCTCTGCAATTCTACTTTGTAAAACCTCATATCAACTTTTCTCCTTACTACTCTCTTTACATCATCATTCCACATCGTCCTCTTCCTCCCAACCACTCACCTGTAACCAAAACTTCTGCTGAACACTCTAACACTACATTTTTAAATCTACCTTACATTTCTTGACCCATTGCCTACCTCTCACTAGCCCATCTATCCTCCAATAGTTGTTTATATCTTACCCTAACTGCCTCCTCTTTAGTTTATAAACCTTCACCTCTTTTACTTACTGATTCTATTTTCCTTGTATCCCATCTACCTTTACTCCCACTGTAGCTATAACTAAAAAGTGATCTGATATATCTGTAGCCCTCTATAAACATGTCCACCCTGAAGTCTACTCAACAGTCTTTTATCTACTAATACATAGTCCAACAAATACTGTCATTACGCCCTACATCATATCTTGTATACTTATTTAAATATATATATAAGTGGTACTGATTAATGGTCCCAAATCACCCTTTTATGAAGTTTATTTTTTAAATGCTTTTGTAAGTGTAATTTGGCTCCAAAGACTAGTCTATTTTACATACTTTTCTTAGAGATAAATTCGTTTGGTAATGCACTTGAACAGATTCTGAAAAAAAAAAAAAAATATATATATATATATATAAATAAGAAATTTGCATATATGGAAGGAATAGCTATAATAGGCAGATGTTTTCTAAATGAAAGTGTTATGCTGGTAATAATAGCTGTATGACCCTGGTGGGTTTAGTACTCTGTTCTGATTAGAAATACAATTCTTTCCATGACCAGATTTGTATGTTTATATTGCATAGCATAGTTAGTGTTTTACTAAGAGATGTATGACTTGTGGGTTTAGTGCTTAGCTGTGATTGTACAAATAACTAGCAATCTCTTTCCCTACTAATTCTAAGTCCCTAATGGTGCCTGGTAGATTGGCAGCTCCTGATGTGATTGTGTACAGTGATTGAGAAGGTAATATGCAAGGGTGTTCACCAGATTAGAAATTCTGTTGGTTGGTTCAATGATTTTTATTTCTAAATTATTTAGTAATATTTTTATACCATGTTAACATTTTTTGGACAAAAATTATTCCTCATTATGACATTAATTAAACTTGAAGTTGACAGCAACAGTGGTGTGCCTCCTTCAGTGAGAGCAACAGCATTTCCAAGATACCTGGAAGGCCAGTCTACTGTTGGCTACAAGTTTTGTATTTTCCTTATGAACAATAAATAGTATATGGTCTTATATTTATTTTTTTCCTATGAATTTATTTTACTCCATATAAAAGCAATAAATGTTAATTGACATGAGGATAATGAAATAGTTTGGATGTGGACAAAGTGAATTCAGATCAAAGTTCTATTGAGAAAAATGAATTCCTTTGACTATTTTAGTATGAAAATAATTGATAGGTCATTTTTACTAGTAAAATTTTGTTCCTAGATCCAAGGCATTGGAATTATCTTCCCATTCCTTAGATTGTGTCTAATTGAATATTATTCCCATGGAATTGTATAGCCTTAATTCCACACCATAGATGATGAATCAATTCCTTACCTATGGGTTTAGCACTCGATTATAAAAATTAATGTGCCATTGAAGAGAAGTATCTTAATGACAGTGAAGGATTTTTGAAGTAAATTAGATCTTCACTCATTTTCTTTGGGTTCTATATGAGTGTTGCCTCCCATCCCTACTTAGGCTCTACATAACTTCTTTGGGTTTAGTGCTCCTATACTGATCCCACTCCTCTCCCTTAGTGGATTTGAGGTTTAGTACTTTTTTGATTATGACAATAAGACACCTACAGTTTTTTCTCTATGTAGGTGAGGGGATGTTGGAAGTCTTCTTCCTTGGATCAAACCCAAGTTCCATTACCTCTAGTTCTATATGACTCTTACAGGTTTAGTAATCTCTCCTATGAATAATTATATTTATTTGTGCATGTCCAGAGAGGTACCTTGTTACAAATGATTAGAACACCAATCTTTTTTTTCCTTGGATCAAATATTTATTGCCTCACATATCACTGTATGGACCTTATAGGTTTGATATCCCACCATGAGGGAAGGAGACTGCTTCATAATCTTCCTGTAGGGACACAGTGCTTTGCAATCACCTGTACTAAAAAAGTACCTTCAGGGACACAGTAGTATAATCATGAAGAAAACATTTTTCTCTCTACTTAGGGCCAACCTGATTGCTCTATGAGTTTATTACTAAACACACAATTTCTACAATGTTGAATTACTCACATAGAGAGAGGAGCATACGAAGATGTTTTGGACCATTTACAAAGTCACACTAACGGGAAGGGGGCAGCAGAGAGGTGGTATTCAGTCAAAAACCAAGAAAGAGGGGAGCTAAGAGTAGGAACAAAAACACAGGGAATGATTGGGAGTAAAGGACCAAACACCCAAGGCAGAAGAGAAAAAAGAATCAGGTTAAGTCACAGGTGTTCTGAAATTTTGAATATTTTACAATGTAATGGGAAAAGAAGGCATGTACAGAGACAAAGGCAGGACTAAGATTCATACAAGGGAAGTTGTGTAGTATAAGGGAGGATTCAACCAAACTTTGAAAGTTAGAAGTAGGGTACACAGTTTTAGCAAAAGACCAGTCAATAGGATGACAGGAAAGAGCATTGTTGGTGTTGGCAAGCCTAACACTACTTTTGTGCTCCTAGAGTCTGTCAAAGTTTATGAAATGGGAAGTTTAGCCAAGATGAGAAAATGAATTACAAAGTGGAAACTTCTGATTCAAGGAACTGAGGGTCACAAATGTGGAGAGCATGGAAAGAGAGAGAAATAAGAACACTTTTCTTGACATGATAAGAAAAGTATTGAATGTACATGCCACTGTGCATAGGCTTGCGGTACACGAAAAGAGCAAAACCTGTATGTATCTGAGCGGTGGACATCAAGGAAAGGAAGCAAAGAATTAGATTCCCATTCAGCTTTAAACTTAATGTAAGGGGCATGGTGGAAGAGACTACTAGAATCATGAGAGCAATACGGTAATTACGCATATATAAAAATTATAGCAGCCACAAAGAATATAATGGAAGTTAAACATTTCACTTTACTAAAGAAACCAAGGACTGGAGGTGATACAGCTTGTGGAAAGTGGAGGACAGGAGCTATACCTTACATCAAGCAACCTCCTGCATGTTTTGTTCTTGACCACACAACACCTTCTTTATGCAGTTATCACATCCCTGGACCTTGCTACATATCAATCCAGTACTGCAATAAACATATACATTTATTAACCAAATTCTAATAATCAATGACTATGATATTTCTCTATACAATAATATGAATTTTTGTGTAAACTATACTGGCAAAAAAACAGTCCAAGACTAATAAGCGACTGTGGCTACAATTAGGCATTAACAAACTTTTACTGCTACTTATGTAAACAATGGGACATGTAAATTTCAATCCCACCTTTTCTCAGTTCACCAAATTAAAGATAAATACTACTCTGTCTTACATATAGGGACTCTAAACTAATGTGTGTTTCCACCAAGTTCAATACATAACTTGACCAAGAATGCTTTCTCACTCTTATATGATACATTCAGGTGTATACTATCTGCAGTGTAATCTATGATCAAGTACAGTGGACCCCCGAGTATCGTAATTAATCCGTTCAAGGAGCTATTACTTAACACGAAAATTACGAAATTCGAACCCTTATTTCCCATAAGAAATAATGTAAATACAATTAATCCGTTTCCACCCAAAAATTTTCACCAAAAAATAATTTTTTTAAATAATAAATACTATAGGTTTACATACAGAAAACAATGATAAATAAATATAAAGCACTAATTTTGATGGATAAAGGAACATTTGAATCAGTTTTACCTTTACTGAAGATTCTTGTTGGCATATGAGAGAGGCAGGACAAGATAGCCCTTCAATACGACACTAATATGAACTCTGCGGCTTATTTATCTAGCACAATTCATCTAATATGACATAATGAATAATATTATTAACATAGAAACATGATATAAACTCTAGAATGAATAAAACATGTCAGTACGAATCTAAGAACTGGTGGAGTGTCTTGTGCTGTTGTTGGTTATAGGGCCACTGACCATAAGCCGTGGTGGTAGTCGGTTTCAGCAGAAAGCAACCACCACTATCACACAATCAATGTGCATAATTTATAAATAAGAAACATTTACACTTTAATTTATAAATAAGAAATATTCACACTTATATAAATAAGAAATACTTACACTTGGAGGAGATGGTGGCACAGTACTGCATTCTTGTCAGTGTCCCTATAATCTCAAACATTGTAGAAGTTAAGTTTTGAGTCGTCATTTTCTATCGATTAATTGCTTAACTTACTTAAGTAAGTTTATTCAGGTATACACAAATCCAGTTATACATAGATTATCATACATAGCAGCATATGTGTAGAAAACCTAAAATAACACAAAAAAGTCAGACAGAGTGACTTATTTCCATTGCTACACTTTATCACTGGCTGGTGCTATAGCCTTTATCGATTTGTGAAGCTTCTTTGGACCCTTGGTGACTTATTTCACAGTGACAATCACTAAACCACCAAAAAAGACACCAAATGTATTGTGAATATTTGAAAGAGGGCGCTGGGTAATGTTCTCTCAATGGTAAACAATGCTTCACTGGCGGGCGTCCTGCGCAGGCACGGAGCAGGCAGACAGGTCTAATACGTTACGAAACACGAGCCAGTTTACGATTCTCGAAATCGAAAAAAGATTACGAAACACGATTTTTACGAAATAAGAACCTTACGAAACTCGGGGGTCCACTGTACTATTTATTTTTCAATGACACCATATTTCCTTATAAACACACGACCATTTCAACGAACCCATCGTAAGTCAAAAATATGATATGTTAAAAAAAAACTAGTCACTGAATAAGTAAACATACAAATAATTACTGTAACTAACTAAGTGTACAGTGGACCCTTGGTTTTCGTCGATAATTCTTTCCAGAATGGTGTTCAAGTGCCGTTACCGAACGAATTTGTTCCAATAACAAAACGCTACTCATCAAACCTAACGAGTCTGATAAGAAGGTCAAAAAAACTGTACTATGAGAACAGATTACATAACTTAAAAGGTGATATAAAAAAGACCTGGAAAACCCTATCTGAAATTCTAGGAACAAAAAAGATATCCACAAACAGAACAATCAAACTAACAAAACCAGATGAACCCCTACTCCCACCTATTGAAACAGCAAACAAACTCAATGATTTCTTCTCCACCATAGGTAAAAAGCTGGCAAGCAAAATCCCAAGTTCTAATACTCCACCTAACGACTATCTCACTGGCACCTATCCGAACACACTATTCCTAGCCCCAACCAACCCAATAGAAGTTTCACTTATAATCAACACATTAAAAACAAAGCAGGTGACCTAAATAACTTACCACCTTATATATACAAAAAGCCTCTCAAGTTCTCTCACCAATTATTGCAACACTTTTTAACAAATCCATTGAATCCTCTACCTTCCCATCAATACTCAAAATAGCGAGGGTCACCCCAATACATAAGGGAGGAGATCAAGCAGACCTGAATAACTACAGGCCGATATCTAACTTACCCTTCTCTCCAAAATCTTTGAAAAATTAATTCATAGACAAATATATTCCTACCTCACCTCCAACAACGTACTCAACCACTGTCAATTTGGATTCAGGCCTAATAAAAATACAAATGATGCCATTATACACATGTTAGAAATAATTTACACCGCCCTTGAGAAAAAAGAAATCCCAGTGGGAATCTTCATTGATTTACGTAAAGGTTTTGATACAGTTGACCATGATCTGTTACACTTAAAATTATCGCACTATGGTATAAGAGGACACTCCTTAAACTACCTAAAATCATACCTTAGCAACAGAAACCAATATGTGTACACAAATGGAGCTAGCTCCACCGCGCAAACTATTACCGTAGGTGTCCCACAGGGAAGTGTTCTTGGCCCACTACTCTTTCTCATTTACATTAACGACCTACCAAATGCATCTCAACTACTCAAACCCATACTTTTGCAGATGACACTACATACGTTATCTCTCACCCAAGCCCAGACAACTAGCCAACACTGCAAATACTGAATTGCAGAAAATATCTACCTGGATGATGACCAACAAACTTACTCTCAATATTGATAAAACCTATTTTATCCAGTTTGGGAACAGAGCTGCAAACGCACCACTTAACATAATGATAAACGGGTCCCCTATCGCAAAACTCACAGGGAAAATTCTTAGGAATACATCTTGACAGTGGCCTCAAATTTCAGACACACATACAACAAATCTCCAAGAAAGTCTCAAAGACCGTGGGAATACTATCCAAGATACGGTACTATGTTCCACAACCAGCTCTCCTTACCCTATATCACTCACTCATTTACCCCTACCTCACCTATGGAATCTCCGCATGGGGCTCTACATCAATAACTCATCTCAGACCACTAATAACACAACAAAAGGCAGCAGTTAGAATGATAACAAATTCTCACTCCAGGCAACATACTCCACCAATATTCAAAAACCTAAACTTACTCACCATACAAGACATCCATACTTTTTACTGTGCCTATTACATACATAGAACACTCTATGCAGATATTAACCCACCACTCAAACTTCTCCTTACTAATTTTAACAGGACACATGACCATAACACTAGACACAGATCACTCCTCGATGTTCCCCGTGTCCACCTAACACTATGTAAAAACTCAATGCACATAAAAGGCACGAAAATTTGGAATTCATTACCTGTCATTGCAAAAGAAACCCTACCTGTACCCCAATTCAAAACGATGCTAAAAAACCACCTTCTCACCCAAAGCTAATTGCTCCATATCAACCATTCCCAGCAAAGTAGAATAATCACTTAACGTAAAACCTGACTTTAAAGTCAATGTAATGTATGAATGAACGAACGAATGAATGTAAAACCTATTATGAATAATACTTACTTAGCTAATTATTCCCACAACACTTACATTATAATGACCACGTAAACTAACTGCAATGCAATTACAGTGGACCCTCGGTTAACGAATACCCCGGAAATCGTGCAATTATGTAAGTATAATTTTGTAAGTTCTTGTGGAAGTGTAAATTTTTTGGGGGTCTGGGAACTAGAACTTCAACCTATGTTTTTTTAAATTTTTCTCCTCTAAGTGGGAGTAAATTGCTTTTTATTGGGTAATATGGCAGCACTTGAAAGGAGACTTCAGAGGTAAGTTTTTACGAAACTCGGGGGTCCACTGTAATTGTTTTAAATTGTTATCTCACTCAATTACAGTGGACCCTCGGTTAACGAATACCCCGGAAATCGTGCAATTATGTAAGTATAATTTTGTAAGTTCTTGTGGAAGTGTATTTTTGGGGGTCTGAAATAGACTAACCTACGTGAAATTTTTCCTTAAGGGAGTAAATTGCTCGGTAATGGCACTTGAGCAGACTTCAAGAGTGAAGTTTTTACGAAACTCGGGGGTCCACTGTAGTTGCATTGCTGCAATAAATCGCTACAATTAATTGATATGTTCAACTTATATTCAAACTTTAAAACTTAGATATGCAACTTTACTTATTTTATAAATTATCAACCATAACTTTTTATTATTTTATTATTATTATTGCCTTAATTTGTTTAATCTGATTTAATTAATTTTATAATGAAGACAAAAGTACAAAACTATGTTCAAATTTCATAGCTTAAATACTCACCATTACTCATTGTATACTATCTACAAAAATTCTTACAATTTATTTTTAATTTAATTTTAAGTCTGCCCAAAATGCCCTGCATACTAGGGGCTTTTGGCATGTACACCTCATGTAATCTCAATAACCAAATGTAATTCTTTGTATCATGTCCAAATAAAAATATTATTATACAGTGGACCCCCGGTGTTCGTCCTGCTCAAAACACGCCCTTTTATGTAAGTGTATTTTTTTAAATGCTTTTATAAGTGTAGTTTTGGGAATCTAAAAGGACTAGTCTACTTTACATTATTTCTTAAGGGAATAAATTCGGTTGGTAATGACACTTGAACAGCATTCTGTTACGAAAAATGGACGAACACCGGGGGTCCACTGTATTATTATTATTATGAATGTAAATTAGATTAGTCATTTCAGACCCCCAAAAATACACTTACATAATTGTTCGAGTTGGTAGGTGTACGAAAACCGAGGGTCCGTCCACTGTACCAGTAAATATATGAATACAAATTACGGACTTGCCACTTTCGTGCGGGGTAATTATCTCAAGCTTCATCTCTAAAGTAATTAACACCATGCTTCAAGGAGTTTCCTATATACTCCAGCGTGTCTAAAACATTGCTGAGACGTATAAATACTTTTTATATATTCCTAGTACCCAGGGAGGTACTACCGTCCTGCCAGGTGACTGTGAAACAGAAACCTGAAACTGTTTTACATGATGGTAGGATTGCTGGTGTCTTTTTTCTGTCTCATAAACACGCTGGATAACAGGTATATCTAGCTACTTCTACTTACACTTTAGGTCACACTACACTGGCATACACATGCATATATATACATACACACATCTAGGTTTTTCTTCTTTTTCTTAATAGCTCTTGTTCTTTTTATTTTCTCTATTGTCCATGGGGAAGTGGAAAAGAATCTTTCCTCCGTAAGCAATGCGTGTCGTATGAGGCGACTAAGATGCCGGGAGCAATGGGCTAGTAACCCCTTCTCCTGTACAAATCTACTAAAAACGAGAAGAAGAAAAACTTTATAAAACTGGGTTGTCTGAATGTGCGTGGATGTAGTGCGGATGATAAGAAAGAGATGATTGCCGATGTTATGAATGAAAAGAAGTTGGATGTCCTGGCCCTAAGCGAAACAAAGGTGAAGGGGGTAGGCGAGTTTCAGTGGGGAGAAATAAATGGGATTAAGTCAGGAGTATCTGAGAGAGTTAGAGCTAAGGAAGGGGTAGCAATAATGTTGAAGGATCAGTTATGGAAGGAAAAGGGAATATGAATGTGTAAATTCAAGGATTATGTGGATTAAAATAAGGGTCGGATGCGAAAAGTGGGTCATAATAAGCGTGTATGCACCTGGAGAAGAGAGGAGTGTAGAAGAGAGAGAGAGATTTTGGGAGATGTTAAGCGAATGTATAGGAACTTTTGAACCAAATGAGAGAGTAATTGTGGTAGGGGACCTAAATGCTAAAGTGGGAGAAACATGCAGAGAGGGTGTAGTAGGTAAGTTTGGGGTGGCAGGTGTAAATGATAATGGGAGCCCTTTGATTGAACTTTGTATAGAAAGGGGTTTAGTTATAGGTAATACATATTTTAAGAAAAAGAGGATAAATAAGTATACAAGATATGATGTAGGGCGTAATGACAGTAGTTTGTTGGACTATGTATTGGTAGATAAAAGACTGTTGAGTAGACTTCAGGATGTACATGTTTATAGAGGGGCCACAGATATATCAGATCACTTTTTAGTTATAGCTACAGTGGGAGTAAAAGGTAGATGGGATACAAGGAAAATAGAATCAGTAAGTAAGAGAGAGGTGAAGGTTTATAAACTAAAAGAGGAGGCAGTTAGGGTAAGATATAAACAACTATTGGAGGATAGATGGGCTAGTGAGAGTGTAGGCAATGGGGTCGAAAATGTATGGGGTAGATTTAAAAATGTAGTGTTAGAGTGTTCAGCAGAAGTTTGTGGTTACAGGCGAGTGGGTGCGGGAGGGAAGAGGAGCGATTGGTGGAATGATGATGTAAAGAGAGTAGTAAGGGAGAAAAAGTTAGCATATGAGAGGTTTTTACAAAGTAGAAGTGATGCAAGGAGGGAAGAGTATATGGAGAGAAAAAGAGAGGTTAAAAGAGTGGTGAAGCAATGTAAAAAGAGAGCAGATGAGAGAGTGGGTGAGATGTTATCAGCAAATTTTGTTGAAAATAAGAAAAAGTTTTGGAATGAGATTAATAAGTTGAGGAAGCCTAGAGAACAAATGGATTTGACAGTTAAAAATAGGAGAGGAGAGTTATTAAATGGAGAGTTAGAGGTATCGGGAAGATGGAGAGAATATTTTGAGGATTTGTTAAATGTTGATGAAGACAGGGAAGCTGTAATTTCGTGTGTAGGGCAAGGAGGAATAACATCTTGTAGGAGTGTGGAAGAGCCAGTTGTGGGTGTAGGGGAAGTTCGTGAGGCAGTCAGTGGGTAGAATGAAAGGGGGTAAGGCAGCTGGGATTGATGGGATAAAGATAGAAATGTTAAAAGCAGGTGGGGATATAGTTTTGGAGTGGTTGGTGCTATTATTTAATAAATGTATGGAAGAGGGTAAGGTACCTAGGGATTGGCAGAGAGCGTGTATTGTTCCTTTGTATAAAGGCAAAGGGGACAAAAGAGAGTGCAAAAATTATAGGGGAATAAGTCTGTTGAGTGTACCTGGTAAAGTGTATGGTAGAGTTATTATTGAAAGAATTAAGAGTAAGACAGAAAGCAGGATAGCAGATGAACAAGGGGGCTTTAGGAAAGGTAGGGGTGTGTAGACCAAGTGTTTACAGTGAAACATATAGGTGAACAGTATTTGGATAAGGGTAAAGATGTTTTTGTGGCATTTATGGATTTGGAAAAGGCATATGATAGGGTAGATAGGGGGGCAATGTGGCAGATGTTGCAGGTGTATGGAATAGGAGGAAGGTTACTGAAAGCAGTGAAGAGTTTTTATGAGGATAGTGAGGCTCAGGTTAGAGTGTGTAGGAGGGAAGGGACTATTTCCCAGTAAAAGTGGGCCTTAGACAAGGATGTGTGATGTCACCGTGGTTGTTCAATATATTTATAGATGGGGTTGTAAGAGAAGTGAATGTGAGGTCTTGGCAAGAGGTGTTGGGCTAAAAGATAAAGAAGCAAATACAAAGTGGGAGTTGTCACAGTTGCTTTTTGCTGATGACACTGTGCTTTTGGGAGATTCTGAAGAGAAGTTGCAGAGGTTGGTGGATGAATTTGGTAGGGTGTGTAAAAGAAGAAAATTGAAAGTGAATATAGGAAAGAGTAAGGTGATGAGGATAACAAAAAGAATAGGTGACGAAAGATTGGATATCAGATTGGATATCAGATTGGAGGAGAGAGTATGGAGGAGGTGAATGTATTCAGATATTTGGGAGTGGACATGTCGGCGGATGGGTCTATGAAGGATGAGGTGAATCATAGAATTGATGAGGGAAAGGGTGAGTGGAGCACTTCGGAGTCTGTGGAGACAAAGAACCTTGTCCATGGAAGTAAAGAGGGAATGTATGAGAGTATAGTTATACCAACGCTCTTATATGGGTGTGAAGCATGGGTGATGAATGTTGCAACGAGGAGAAGGCTGGAGGCAGTGGAGATGTCATGTCTGAGGTCAATGTGTGGTGTGAATATAATGCAGAGAATTCGGAGTTTGGAAATTAGGAGGAGGTGCGGGATTACCAAAACGATTGTCCAGAGAGCTGAGGAGGGGTTGTTGAGGTGGTTTGGACATGTAGAGAGAATGGAACGAGACAGAGTGACTTCGAGAGTGTATAAATCTGTAGTGGAGGGAAGGCGGGGTAGGGGTCGGCCTAGGAAAGGTTGGAGGGAGGGGGTAAAGGAAGTTTTGTGTGCGAGGGGCTTGGACTTCCAGCAAGCATGTGTGAGCGTATTTGATAGGAGTGAATGGAGGCATATGGTTTATTAATACTTGACGTGCTGTTGGAGTGTGAGCAAAGTAACATTTATGAAGGGATTCAGGGAAACCGGCAGGCCGGACTTGAGTTCTGGAGATGGGAAGTACAGTGCCGGCACTCTGAAGGAGGGGTGTTAATATTGCAGTTTTATAACTGTAGTGTAAAGCACCCCTCTGGCAAGACAGTGATGGAGTGAATGATGATGAAAGTTTTTCTTTTTCAGGCCACCCTGCCTTGGTGGGAATCGGTCGATGTGTTAATAAAAAAAAAAAAAAAATAGTAAATGACCAAGGTAGGTGTAAATGTTCACCTGTCAGTGTGTTTGTGACTATTTGAGTACAATTTCAGTACCTAATATTAGTGTCAGAACAAAGATTGGCTTTGAAATCACAAGACCTACTAGAAATTGTAATTATCAGAACATAAAAATGATATAAAATAATATAAAAACAAGAATAAAAGGTATATCGGCAACACCCCTGCAAGTGGCAGGTCTCCATGTTGCAGTCAGGTGAGCATTCAGTGCCAACTTCGTGGTCTTATATCTAGGTAAATACTGGTCCTAAATTGTTATTTTTTGGTCTTATCACACACAGAAAATTGCCCTCTTTAATTTCAATTAAATAGCTATTTTTTTTCAAAATATTCGGAGTGCTGGACGAGAGAACATAGATCTACGTTTGGACAGTTAACGGTTAATACAGTGGACCCCCGAGTTTCGAAAGGTTCTTACTTCGTAAACTTCGTGTTTCGTAAGCTTTTTACGACTTCGAGAATCGTAAAACCGCTCGTGTTTCGTAACGTATTAGACCTGTCCGCCTGCTCCGCGCCTGCGCAGGACGCCGCCAGTGAAGCGTTGTTTACCATTGAGAGAACATTACCTAGCGCGCTCTTTCAAACATTCACACTACATTTGGTGTTTTTTTGGTGCTTTAGTGATTGTCACTGTGAAATAAGTCACCATGGGTCCAAAGAAGCTTCCTAGTGGCACCCCTGTGGTAGCATTCATGGAGGGAGTGTAGCAGCCATGCAGGGAGTTTAGCAGGTATGCAGGGAGTGTAGCATTCATGCAGGGAGGTTAGCATTCATGCAGGGAGTGTAGCAGGCATTCAGGGAGTATAGCAGGCATGCAGGGAGTGTAGCATTCATGCAGGGAGTGTAGCATTCATGCAGGGAGTGTAGCAGGCATGCATGCAGGGAGTGTAGCAGGCATGCAGGGAGTGTAGCAGGCATGCAGGGAGTGTAGCAGGCATGCAGGGAGTTTAGCATTGATGCAGGGAGTTTATCATTGATGCAGGGAGTTTAGCAGGCATGCAAGGAGTGTAGCTTTCATGCAGGGAGTGTTGCAGACATGCAGGGAGTGTAGCAGGCATGCAGGGAGTGTAGCTTTCATGCAGGGAGTGTAGCAGACATGCAGGGAGTGTAGCAGGCATGCAGGGAGTTTAGCATTCATGCAGGGAGTGTAGCAGGCATGCAGGGAGTTTAGTATTCATGCAGGGAGTGTAGCAGGCATGCAGGGAGTGGGGGTTTTCCTTCGTAGAGGCTGAAGAATTCCTCCCCCAACAAGTGTTTAATTGTGATGAAACAGACCTGTTTTGGAAGAAAATGCCCAAGAGGACCTTCATTACTCATTACTCTATCTTCCAGATGCCTGCAACTCTTCAATAAAGGTAAGTAAATGTATATATATATATATTGTTTTTAATTATTTTATATGTGAATATTTTTTTGTGGAACGGATTAATTGTATTTACATTATTTCTTATGGGAAATAATGGTTCGAATTTCGAAAACTTCGTGTTAAGTACTAGCTCCTGGAACGGATTAATTACGATACTCGGGGGTCCACTGTACTAAATATTATTATTGATTAATAAATCATTTAAAATACTTAAAAATCCCCAAAAAGAAAATACTTTCATTATTCAACACTTTCACCTCACTCATATATAATCACTGTCTTTGCAGAGGAGCTCAGAAACGACAGTTTAGAAGTCCCTCCAAACTGCCAATATGCCAAACCCCTCCTTTAAAGTGCAGGCATTGCACTTCTCATTTCCAGGACTCAAGTCCGGTTAACCAGTTTCCCTGAATCCCTTCACTAAATATTACCCTGCTCATACTCCAACAGCTTGTATGGTCCCAAAAACCAATCGTCTCCATTCACCCCTATGTAACACGCGTGTTCACAAATAATATGCAAACAAATTTAAATATCCTAGAAAAGAAAACAGAAATGACTAATTAACATATTCTTCAAGAAATTCTTTAGGCAGTATAGAGGTTTAAAAGCAAGAAAGTTGCCACTGCATATATTAGTACAGTACCGATCGATTCTTCAAACACGGCTTGACAATTCCATTGGCTCTGTAGTCTACCTCCTGTATA
>WNWK01037660.1:0-18379 GCA_009830355.1 Cherax destructor | reverse complement strand
ATTCTGGGAAATAGACAATGCCCGAAGGAGGGGGTATAAAAAAACAAAGGGGGCCCCACTTATTCAAGGGGAAACCGGGCCGGGGTTGTATTTAGGAAGAACACACATAGAGCTGACGGTATGGAATACTGGTGAAATATAAGTAAACATTTTCTTTAAAAGGTTTTCCACCCGGAAAAAGGACCCAATAATAAAAAAAAATTTAGCCTAAAAAAGGGCCGGATAACAGTGGTTGTAATTTGGGTTCTTCAAACAAAACAGGAAAAACGGGGAAAAACTTTTTAAAGTTACCCCGTTCCCCTGAGGCCTCAAGATATTCACTGCAAAATAAAGGGTTTATGGAGAGAAAATCAAGCCCCAAAAGTTAGGGTATTTTGGGACAAAAGGGTAAAAATCCACTGTGGGGGAGGGGAAAGGGCCTGTTGTCAGAAAGGGGGGGGCGCTGGGAAGGGGGAGAAGAAAGAAGAAGAGGGGAGGAGGGGCCGAAAGGTGGGGCGGTGCCCATCAACTTTCCCCAAACTCTGTAATAAATTTTGTGTAGCTTCCAGTGTTTGGAAGACAAAGTGAAAATTTTGGGACTCATTAAAATGGAAGGAGAGTGAGAAACCTTTGGGGGAGACGGGTTTAAAGAAAGGGGGCGAGGAGATGGGGGGGAAAACTGTCAAAAGGGGCGGGAGGGGACAGGAGTGGGTGGCCTGGGGGGGGCCCAGTGGGGAAGGAACTTGGGGGGGGGACGGGGATGATGATTTGGGCGGGGAGGATGAACCCCCCACACACCCTTCCTGCTGGCGGGGGGCGAGAACCCCAGCAATGGGGTTTTTGCCGGATTTTGGGGAAAAAAGGGGCGGTTAGGATTAGGTGGTGGATGGGGGCCCGTGTAGACACGGGAACTGTGCAAATTTAGTAAAGGGAAAAGGGTGTGGACAGTATGGGAATTCCCAGGTAGGGACATCGGGCCAAAAAACAACAAAAGGTTCAGACAGGTGTGACTGAGGATGGGGGGGAAAAGGGGAAACCGTGAGGTTGGGACCCCAGAAATTGGGGGGCGTTTTTAAAACGAAATAGGAAATACCCGGGGAAGCTCCCCTTGAAAGGGGTAGATGAGGGAAAACCCCTGGCCCTAAGAGATGCCTTCCCCTTTCTTTTTAGACAACAAATTTCCCCCATTTAGGTAAACCTTTTACAACGGCAAAGTAAAAATGGATGGGCCTCATGACCGGGTTAAAGGGAAGAGGGGGGTAGATTTCAAGTCACTGGCATTGTCGTCGGGACCCCCAGACCTTCAATATTCCTTGGATTAAAAAGGGTTTCTACCTGTTGCGGGGTAGGGTCACCTTTCGGGCTTTAACCGGGGACCTGCTACAAGATATTGGGGGGGGTCGTCTTCAAAAGGGCCCGGACAAAAGTGTCAACTTTGAGGATAGAGAGGTCTTGGAGCTCAAGTTGCTCCAGAATGTCATCACCACATGTCTGGAAATTCTGTTGGACAATGGTGTGGGGTAAAATGACAGTACCACTACAAGAACTGAGAGAATGATGCTTGTCAATAGTGATAGGAATAGTATCTAAGGTCGTAAGGAGAGAAAGATCGCATGCTTGGCCAGCATTCTGGACCGTGATGATGCGAGTGCCGCTCTTGAGAGCATTAAATGAGATATCTTTACCTACATGGCGTAGGAGAGCTTTACCAATACTATGATCGGAAAGATAGGTATTAGGAGAGGTCGGTCGTAGAATAAAAACTTTGTCCATTGAGTAGTGTGAAACAAAGTGTTTAAAGGAAGTGCGTGACATGCTGGTCGTTTCTTAAATGAATGAGAAGGAAGTGTCGAATCGTCATGTAAGGGTCTTGGTCGTTTGGGTGTGGGACCGGAGGTGGTTCAACGTTTGACGGGCGAGCAATCCGAAAATTGTCGCACTGTTGAGGAGAAGCCAGAATCAAGGTCAGAGAAGAGCGAAGGTCAGACATGTCAAAGGGCCGGTCGGAACCCTGGTACCTGAAGCAGGTGACAAACCGGTACCAGCAAGAGGTACAGGGGTATTAAAGGTGTCCGAAGAGTTGTCCAATAAAGAGGTAGGGTCAGAACTGGGTGCGATATCAAGAAGGGGCCCGGGGTAGGTTCGAGGATTAGGGCATCCATGGTTAGGTTACTTCTTTCTTTTTGTTTTTAAGAAAAAAAAAAAAGAAAATAAAAATTAAAAAAAAAAGAATAAAAAAAGGGGAACGTGGAGGAATAGCGAGGAATGAAAGGGGTGTAAATCCCCCTCCGTGCCCAAAAGGACCTCAACACCGCAAGTAGTGCAGATGCTGCATGGAATCCGTGCCATACCCTACCCTTCATGGCAGTAAAACCAGCAATCCGGGATAGCAACCTCACATCCACCAAGCCACCTCGACAGACAGAGAGGGCAGCCGGATACCTGCCACAAAGCATACCCCCTTCGGCCACCACCCCCGGAATCCGAAAGGTGGCCTCCAGAGATACACCTGTCGCCCAAAAGATACCCAAGGCCACTCCTTGGGAGACCGGAGAGGGATCGGGACATCCCCAGCGATCCAGATTCCACGGCAAACTACACCACCGCCAAGAACCTCAACGGAATGGGATGGACCACGGTACCCTTTCCCCTACCTAGGAACTAGAATGCCTGTGGAGAGAAGCTCCCAGGGTAAAAATGGGAAGGGAATAAGGGAGGGATGAGGAGGAGAAGGAGGAGGAAAGGGAAAAGGGAGGATTAGGAAGATGGGAAAGGGAAGGGGGGATTGGGGGATAATTAGGTTCGGTCTGAGGAAGAAGACCAAGAGGTCCAATTTCCCAGACCGATAGCCTCTTTACCACGACAAGGAGCCCCTTAAAGAGGAGACCTGGAGTAGTCTACTCACAGAAACACAGGAAGAGAGAGACCTGGTGTAGTCTACTCACAGATGCACAGGAAGAAAGAGACCTGGTGTAGTCTACTTACAGAGACACTAGAAGAGAGAGACCTGGTGTAGTCTACTCACAGAGACACTGGAAGAGAGAAACCTGGTGTAGTCTACTCACAGAGACACAGGAAGAGAGACCTGGTGTAGTCTACTCACAGAGACACAGGAAGAGAGAGACCTGGTGTAGTCTACTCACAGAGACACAGGAAGAGAGAGACCTGGTGTAGTCTACTCACAGAGACACAGGAAGAGAGAGACCTCGTGTAGTCTACTCACAGAGACACAGGAAGAGAGAGACCTCGTGTAGTCTACTCACAGAGACACAGGAAGAGAGAGAACTGGTGTAGTCATAAACAATGTCTCGCTGCAGCACTAAAACCACCACCATGTTTAATTTCTTAGGAAGAAACTTTAAGGTCAACATACGGCAAGCTATGTTAACACTGTGTGGAATAATGTTCTTGTTAGACTTTATCTTGAATATTCCGTCCAGTTCTGGTTTCATGTTTATAAATCTGACGATAATAAATTTGACAGAGTGAAGAGAACAAACTTAAATCACTCACCCTGTGTTCTCTTACACAACTGAGCTTAAGAAGTGACCTCCTAAGAAACTTCATAATAATGAATAAGTTAGACATACTCAAGGACGAAAATGTTTTTGAAGTGTTGTGTTATAATTACATGAAATAGTGGTATAAAACTCTGTGGCAGGAAGTTTATCATGAATATGGGTAAGTGATTTCTGACGGTGTTGAGGAACACTGGAAGTGTCTACCAGAATGAATCTGGAAGCACCAAATCAATTTTTGGTTTTAGGAATTAGTTGGACATAAACTCTGCAAACATTGTCTTCACCAGGTGGTGTCCACTACTGTCTTCACCAGGTGGTGTCCACTACTGTCTTCACCAGGTGGTGTCCACTACTGTTTTCACCAGGTGGTGTCCACTACTGTCTTCACCAGGTGGCGTCCACTACTGTCTTCACCAGGTGGCGTCCACTACTGTCTTCACCAGGTGGTGTCCACTACTGTCTTCACCAGGTGGTGTCCACTACTGTCTTCACCAGGTGGTGTCCACTACTGTCTTCACCAGGTGGTGTCTACTACTGTCTTCACCAGGTGGTGTCCACTACTGTCTTCACCAGGTGGCGTCCACTACTGTCTTCACCAGGTGGTGTCTACTACTGTCTTCACCAGGTGGTGTCCACTACTGTCTTCACCAGGTGGTGTCCACTACTGTTTTCACCAGGTGGTGTCCACTACTGTCTTCACCAGGTGGCGTCCACTACTGTCTTCACCAGGTGGTGTCTACTACTGTCTTCACCAGGTGGTGTCCACTACTGTCTTCACCAGGTGGTGTCCACTACTGTTTTCACCAGGTGGTGTCCACTACTGTCTTCACCAGGTGGCGTTCACTACTGTCTTCACCAGGTGGTGTCTACTACTGTCTTCACCAGGTAATGTCCACTACTGTCTTCACCAGGTGGCGTCCACTACTGTCTTCACCAGGTGGTGTCCATTACTGTCTTCACCGGGTGGTGTCCACTACTGTCTTCACCAGGTGGCGTTCACTACTGTCTTCACCAGGTGGTGTCCACTACTGTCTTCACAAGGTGGTGTCCACTACTGTCTTCATTAGGTGGTGTCCACTACTGTCTTCACCAGGTGGTGTCCACTACTGTCTTCACCAGGTGGCGTCCACTACTGTCTTCACCAGGTGGTGTTCACTACTGTCTTCACAAGGTGGTGTCCACTACTGTCTTCATTAGGTGGTGTCCACTACTGTCTTCACAAGGTGGTGTCCACTACTGTCTTCATTAGGTGGTGTCCACTACTGTCTTCACCAGGTGGTGTCCACTACTGTCTTCACCAGGTGGTGTCTACTACTGTCTTCACCAGGTGGTGTCCACTACTGTCTTCACCAGGTGGCGTCCACTACTGTCTTCACCAGGTGGTGTCCACTACTGTCTTCACAAGGTGGTGTCCACTACTGTCTTCATTAGGTGGTGTCCACTACTGTCTTCACCAGGTGGTGTCCACTACTGTCTTCACCAGGTGGTGTCCACTACTGTCTTCACAAGGTGGTGTCCACTACTGTCTTCATTAGGTGGTGTCCACTACTGTCTTCACCAGGTGGTGTCCACTACTGTCTTCAGCAGGTGGTGTCCACTACTGTCTTCACCAGGTGGTGTCTACTACTGTCTTCACCAGGTGGTGTCTACTACTGTCTTCACCATGTGGTGTCCACTACTGTCTTCACCAGGTGGTGTCCACTACTGTCTTCACCAGGTGGTGTCCACTACTGTCTTCACCAGGTGGTGTCTACTACTGTCTTCACCAGGTGGTGTCCACTACTGTCTTCACCAGGTGGTGTCCACTACTGTCTTCACCAGGTGGTGTCTACTACTGTCTTCACCAGGTGGTGTCCACTACTGTCTTCACCAGGTGGTGTCCACTACTGTCTTCACCAGGTGGTGTCCACTACTGACTTCACCAGGTGGTGTCTACTACTGTCTTCACCAGGTGGTGTCCACTACTGTCTTCACCAGGTGGTGTCTACTACTGTCTTCACCAGGTGGTGTCTACTACTGTCTTCACCAGGTGGTGTCCACTACTGTCTTCACCAGGTGGTGTCCACTACTGTCTTCACCAGGTGGTGTCCACTACTGTCTTCACCAGGTGGTGTCCACTACTGTCTTCACCAGGTGGTGTCTACTACTGTCTTCACCAGGTGGTGTCTACTACTGTCTTCACCAGGTGGTGTCTACTACTGTCTTCACCAGGTGGTGTCTACTACTGTATTCACCTATTTGTGGTTGCAGGGGTCGAGACTCAGCTCCTGGCCCCTTCTTCGGATCACTACTAGGTCTTCTCTCTTCCTGCTCCATGAGCCTTATCATACCTCGTCTTAAAGTTATGTATGGTTCCTGCCTCCATTACCTCACTTGCCAGACTATTCCACTTCCTGACGACTCTGTGACTGAAGAACTACTTCCTAACATCCCTTTGACTCATATGAGTATTCAACTTCCAATTGTGACCCCTTGTTTCCATGTCCCATCACTGGAACATCCTGTCTCTGTCCACCCTATTTATTCCTCGCAGTATTTTGTATGTCGTAATCATGTCTTCCTTAACCCTCCTGTCCTCCAGTGTCGTCAGACCGATTTTCCTTAACCTTTCTTCGTAGGATATTACCCTTAGCTCTGGAACTAGCCTTGTTGCAAACCTTTGCACTTTCTCTAATTTCTTGACGTGCTTGACCAGGTATGGGTTCCAAACTGGTGCTGCATATTCCAGTATGGGCCTGTGTTACAAAAGGATTAATTTGAGTCTCGCTAAGTATATCAAAGAAGCGAGAGGAGAAAATCTGAGAAGTTTAGGTTAAACTTTTCATATATATATAGCCTGTGAAATTTTTCCTCTTGTAACAATGAGTTGAATTATTGACAACTCTATGTTTAGTATAAATATTTATTTTACTAGGTTTTGTTAAATTACAATCAGGAGATAATAATCGGACAATAAATTAATATCTTTAATATTAAATAGTTTTAACAAATATTCTCTTTACTGAAGATTGGTTCTTCAGAAAAACAATGGCCGTAAATCTCGAGATATAATTAATCTTATTTACAATAATCACTGGAATCAAGTGGGATATTAATCTAGATAATAGAAACAAACGAACGACCAACAAAAACACAGCTGAGACATTCAATATGATACTAATAAGAGTACTGAAACTCCCGTCTTTCAATAAAGACAACTGTAACACTTAGAAAACTCTCAGAACAGCGAAGACTGTACTACAATGAAACCTAGAGTAGCGAAAACAAACAAAAGAACCGTGAGTAAACCAAGATGAGAGTCTATACAGAGCTCAAGGAAGAGGAGACTATTAAAGGCTAGAGTTGGGCTGGAACTCCTTCGGACAACGCCTCCTCACCAGATGTCACCTCGGTACATGAACTCTACCCGAGAAACGATAGACTCAACTACCCCATGGTAGTTAGGACAGCAGTCCCAGACTTAAATTAATAAAAGACAACCTACCTATACACATAGCTAAAATTATAGGGACAGATAATACTATAAAGCACAATAGCATTATTTTAGCTATTAATAGGATATCGGAAATATAGTATTAAGTGAATAGGAAATAATATACATATATCAGACATATCCCTTGTCTTCTGGACAGGGACACAACACCTGACGTACACAGTGTACAGTGTCTTGAACAATTCCTTACTGAGGTATCGGAACCCTATTGTGGAAACTTTTTTAGTCACTAAAGGTTCCACAGGGTAAGTGAGCCGTTAGGAGCCTTAAACATACCGTGGATGGCGACAGCTCCAGCGACAGTACCAGTCGAGGAATGTCCTGAGTCGCTTGCCAGTCCTGTCCTGTTGCGACTACTGACGACGCTGCTTCACCTCCCAGAGGAGACCGTACCCTGTTACGCCACAGCTCATGTCTCCCGTGTTGCAGTATGTATCCAGACGCAGGAAGGCGTGCAGTGCTGCATCGACGCTCACTGCCTTAGACCACGAAGCATACCGTTTTTTTCTTCCCTCTCTGGAGGAAGTTTTTTTTCTATGTCCATATGTTTATGTATATATGTATTTTTCTTACGTGTTCTGTGACCTGTTCTTGC
Source organism: Cherax destructor (assembly GCA_009830355.1). Taxonomy (NCBI): domain Eukaryota; kingdom Metazoa; phylum Arthropoda; class Malacostraca; order Decapoda; family Parastacidae; genus Cherax; species Cherax destructor. Next base: position 10,791 of record WNWK01037660.1, on the reverse strand, counting down.
GAGAGAGAGACCCGAGTTTTTTAATGCCATTCATGGTCGGGTCGACCATGGGTAGCGTGACCGAGCGATGTAGACAGCCTGACTGTCTGCATAGACAGCCCATGCTGTCTGCCAGCTGAGTTCATATTTCGTGCCTAGACAACAGTCAGTCAACAGGCCTAACTCCTCTCCCTCTCGCAAGGCACATGGCCCTGGGCCATGGCCACAGACACGCAGCCTGCTACTCGCACCCTTATTACAAATAAAGTAAGAAGCCTCCGAAGCCTTATCATTTCAACCACACCTCCAAGAACACTCCAAATAACATATCGTTATAGGGGTTCCCCTTACTGCAATTAGCTAGAAATTTGTACCATAGTCACTTGTAAGTCTGAGAGAAGTGTCTCAGAGTGTCGGTGTCAACAGTGCTTGCTCTAAGTGCAGCTTACAAGGAGGCAGTCCCAGACAAGTTTCTATACCTATTCTCAGGTTTGCCAGGCGCCCATATGCTGCAGCAGTTATCTGGTTGATGTGTGCTTCCGGAGACGTGCTCGGTGTTATACTTACCCCAAGATCTTTCTCCTTCAGTTAGGTTTGCAGTCTTTGGCCACCTAGCCTATACTTTGTCTGTGGTCTTCTTTGCCCTTCCCCGATCTTCATGACTTTGCATTTGGTAGGGTTAAATTTGAGTAGCCAGTTGCTGGACCACGTGTCCAGCCTGTCCAGGTCTCTTTGTAGTCCTGCCTGATCCTCATCTGATTTAATTCTCCTCATTATCTTCACATCATCTGCGAACAGGGACACTTCTGAGTCTATACCTTCCATCATGTCAATCACATATACCAAAAATAGAACTGATCCTAGGACTGACCCCTGTGGGACCCCGAACATCACAGGTACCCATTGTGATACCTCCTCACATACCATGACTCGTTGTTGCCTCCCTGTCAGGTATTCCCTGATCCTTTGCAGTGCCTTCCTGTTATATGTGCCTGATCCTCTAGCTTCTGCACAAATCTCTTGTGAGGAACTGTGTCGAAGGCCTCTTTGCAGTCCAAGAAAATGCAATCAACCTACCCCTATTTATCGTGTCTTCTGTTGCCTTGTGATAAAACTCAGAAGGTTTGTGACACAGGATTTGCCTTCCATGAATCCATGCTGGCTGCCGTTCATATTCTTGTTCTGTTCCAGGTGCTCTACCACTCTCCTCCTGATAATCTTCTCCATGACTCTGCATACTATACACGTCAGTGACACTGGTCTATAGTTTAGTGCCTCATTTCTGTCTCCTTTTTTAAAAATGGGAACTACATTTGCCGTCTTCCATACCTCAGGTAGTTGACCGTTTCAAGGGATGTGTTGAAAATTGTGGTTAGTGGCACACACAGCGTCTCTGCTCCCTCTTTAAGGACCCATGGAGAGATGTCCGGTCCCACCGCCTTTGAGGTATCAAGGTCACTTAGCAGCTTCTTCACCTTCTCCTCAGTTGTGTGTATGTCATCCAACACTTGTTGGTATATTCCTTGTTGGTGTCCCCCTTTGTTCTGTCTTCCCAGAGTTCTTCCTGTCTCCACAGGTGGTGTTCACTACTGTCTCCACAGGTGGTGTCCACTACTGTCTCCACAGGTGGTGTCCACTACTGTCCTACAGGTTGTGTCCACTACTGTCTCCTCAGGTGGTGTCCACTACTGTCTCCACAGGTGGTGTCCACTACTGTCTCCACAGGTGGTGTCCACTACTGTCTCCACAGGTGGTGTCCACTACTGTCTCCACAGGTGGTGTCCACTATCATCCTGGAAAACTACTGAATTATACAGGATATTCAGCTCTTCACGTTCACTTGTTAAATTCTTTATCAACAAAGAGAACTAATTATATCGACTAGATCTAGTAGAGCACTAGATCTAGTAGAACACTAGATCTAGTAGAACACTAGATCTAGTAGAACACTAGATCTAGTAGAACACTAGATCTAGTAGGACACTAGATCTAGTAGAACACTAGATCTAGTAGAACACTAGATCTAGTAGAACACTAGATCTAGTAGAACACTAGAAATTGAAAAAACGAAAACTTTTTAGATAAATAAATTTTTCCAAAAATACCTACTTGGAAGTGTCAAAAAAATGAACAAAAAAGTTAACCCGAATCAAAATTGGTATAATTTTTTTTATGAAAAAATCATAATGACCTCCAAACGACGTCGGCTAAATTATAAAAAATCTAATGAAGGATCTTGATGTCTACATACTGCATATGTTTTTAAAGACAGAATTTAATGCTAAAGGTTAAGAATAGCTTGAGAATAGGTGAAAAATAGATTTATATTTACATATACATTTACACAGCATCGCTATTAGTGATTTATTACCTAGGTGGACTATTTCACACTGTCAGTCTCATCAGCAGTGACTACTGCAAAGCAGATGATTTTTGTGACAGCTGCAGGAAGCACACAAGCTACTGCTACTCATGCAAGAGTACGGAATATCAGACAACAGGTCTGGTGGTGCAGGAGCCATGTTTGTTATGATGGGAACATCAGAATCAGCATCAAGCTTGAACGTATAGTCCTCCTTGTTGAACACCGTGCATAAATTACTCCAGGTATTTTCTTGGTGATGAACTCGCAGGTAGTGGAAGTGACATGTTCTGTTTGTATGAGGCATACGCTCTGTTGCTACATATTTTCTAGAGATCATATGTAGGTAGCATAGTTCATTCAAGGCTTTGGATGGTTTATCTCCACTGTTTGTAGAGTGTTGTCACATATGGTTCCCCAGCATGAAGCAACACTGGTGTAAGACATTTAGATTTTTGTCACCGAAGTGGCTAGTTTATTGTGCACCCCATATCCATCCTGTGGACGGTAGCGCAAGAGCATATGGAAAGGTTAGGTAAGGTTCGTCAGGGATACACAAAAGACCTAGGAACTAGGCCCCAAAAGGGTTAACAATTGTACATTTGGATTTATATCTACAGTTCACTTATCTCTTACAAGCAAATTTAGGGAATTTGCTTAGTATATCTGGTATCTTATTTCCATTAATAAGATATCTTGACATGTCACATAGGTTATTACACTGTCTATCTCTATATTCCTCAATAAGTGGACAATTAAGCACATAGTGTTCAAGACAGTGACAAAATGCTTGATCACATAATTTGCATTTAGTTTGATCATCATCTGTGTGTCTCCCAAACTGCCAGAAGTACTTGTAGCCAAGCCTAAGCCTGGCCACTACAACATCAGTCAGTCTGTTCACATTGCAAGATGCTCCATAAACATACTTATCTATGTTCATGTTATCATAGTGGGTTATAGATCTACTCAGGCTTCTAACTGCATTCCTATAGCAATCATTTTCATTATTTATTTCTCTTCTAATATTATTCCTAATGCTAGACACATATATACCAAAGTTATATTCTACATTCTCCTTCTGGGTACTCTTCTTGGCTAACATATTAACTTTATCATGAAGGAGTAATCCAATGTGTGATGGGATCCATAGCAATTGTACATTAATTCCTTTGTCCCGGATTTTTGAGTAACTATACCTGGCTTCTCCAATGAGCATGCTGTTAGAGTCATTATATGAGTCAAGAGCCTTCAATGATGACATAGAATCAGTAATGCTGATAGTCAAGCTCAGTGTCATAAGTTAGCTTTAGTGCCATTAGGATTGCAAACAATTCAGTTTGCAGTGTAGACGCCCAGTTGTTAATTCTTATGCCTAGTTCAACAAATTTATTATTGTTCTTAACTAGGGAGGTGGCAACAAGAGCAGATGCAGCCCTGCCAGAAGACTCCTGTTTAGATCCATCAGTGTACATAACTTGTGATAACTTATTACTACCAGCTTGCAGGTATGGGACTTGCAGGTATGTGATATTAAATGAACAACTCTTCCATGGAGGGGTGAAATGCTCTTGTTGCCTACAGTAATACAATTCATGCAGGTTGTAAAACTTAATGTAAATGCATGTTTTCACAATCCATTTAGATCTGTGTTCCTTAATATGAGCACATCTGACTGCAACATGGTCTGTGTTGACTTGGTCCAGGGTGCCATATATCCATCTAATGCAGAGGTTCTACTGCCTGCAATACTACGAGACACTTTTGGATTATCGCATGAGGAGATTTATGGCATATCATTAAACGGTGCAAGGAGGATCTTCATCAAATTAGCTTGCACTGCAGCTTGTCAAAGAGTCGTCGATACATACCAGGAGAAAAAGTTAGTGGTACATCAAGGCCTAGAGGTATGTTTGAAGGATGTTTCTGCCACTTATAAGTGGATTAAGGTGCATAATGTGCCCTTTGAATCCGGACAAGAGGATATTAAAGATGTATTTAAGAGTTATGGCATAATACATGCTGTAAACATAGGACGCTGGGCGCAGGGGTTATATGCTGGCGTTTTAGAGGGAACATACTCCATCAAAATTTCCTTGAGGAAACCTATTCCCTCTTATGTACTTATGGAGAATTTTCGCACACAGGTGTACGTCACATACCCAGGGCAGGTGAGGACATGTCAACTGTGTGGAAAGCCGGGTCACTTGGCGTCGAGGTGGAGCAGAGCAGCGACAGAGATACGAAGTAAGGAATGCAACGAAGGATGGAACAGAAGGAGGCATGGAGTGTGCGGCGATGCAGGGAAAAGAGAAGACATCATTGAGCGTGGAGGTGGACAGAGCGGAGATGGAGGAACAAAGGATGAGTGAGAAGGGCATGAAGGTGGAGGTGTCAGAAGGGGAAAAGACTGGGCCAGACACGGAAGAGGAAGGTATAACTGGTCAGGAGGCTGAGATTTTGAGGGATCTCAATAAGATTCTTGAAGGTGAAGAGCTGACATTGGAGGGGTCAACCAGTGAGGTGTGTGGCATTGGGGTTCTGGAGCAGAACCAGGAACAGGTGGGTGGTGGTGAGGCAGCAGGAGAGGGGTGTGGTAAAGCTGTGTTGGATGTCATACAGGTGGAGGTGGAGGTGCACAATGAGCAGGTAAATGAGGACCTGAGAGACAGGGGAGAATCTAGGAAGAGAACTGGTGAGGAGGCTGGTAATGATGTCCTCACACCAGCACAGAGACCTGGTAAGAAAATTTGGCCTGAAGTTGTAGTTGGACAACAGACAAGAGCTAGAGGTATTGGGGGTGATAAGGGTAAAGGGGGAAAGGGAGGTGACAGGAAGGGTGGGAGAGGAGGGGTCACAGGTATAACTTTGGAGAGAAAACAACTGAAACCAAAAGGGAAACCTCAACCGTTACCTTCCGGTGTTTAAGTATGAACGTTAATGGCCTTAAAAATGAGGTTAAACGAAAGTGGGTAGAAGTGACATTGATTAGGTACAGGGTAGATGTAGTGTCTTTTCAAGAGCACAATTATAGGTGTGGGTGGGATTTAAAGTTGAAAGGATATCAGTGTTTTGTGGGAGGTTCTGAGTTGTTCAAGGGGGGTGTGGTAGTGGGTATTAGGGACACGTGCCCTTTTGTCTTGCAGTCATGGGAAGAGGGAGGGGGGAAGAGTGGTGAGGGTTGATGGTCAGTGGGGGGGAGGTTCAGGTTAGTTTTATTGAAGTGTATATGCCGGCGATTTCGAATAATAGGGTCAAGGAACAATTCGTGAGGGATGAATTAATTTACGCTTTCAGGGGTCTGCCACAGGTGGTCATAATTGCGGGAGACTGGAACAGCGTTATTAGGGTTAGGGACGTGGAGCTGAGAGGAACAGGTAGTGTTTTGAGGATCTTACGGGAAGTTTTGGGTGCGGTGGGGGTTGTCGATGCGGTGGGGGTTGTCGATTTCGAGCCTGTCGAATTCACTTTTTTTAGGGGCAATTATGCGGCTAGATTGGATCGGGTTTATGTTTCGCGAGCGGTAGGGGTTGAGAAAGTGGAATGTTTGGATGTAGGTTTTTCAGATCACAAGGGTGTGTTGATGCAAGCGGGTTGGGAGGGGGCTGTGAGGGTATACTCGAGTTATTGGAAACTTAACGTGGCAATGTTTAATAGGGTAGAGGGGATGGTGGATTTTGAGGGATGGTGGGAGGGTCTGTGGAGGGGGGGAGGGGCGTCGTACATGCAGCGAGGTGGTGGAATGAGTGTGGGAAGAAGGGGATAAAGGAGTACTTTGAGAAGGTGGGGAGGGAGGATGCAAGATATAGGTATGGTTACCAGAGGTGTTTAGAGGGTTTATTGAGGGATAGTTATGGTGGGGAAGGCAGGGGAAGGCACGCAGAGAGTGTTGAGGGAGTAAGAAGGGCTCTGAAAGACATTCAGTATGAGAGGTTTAACGCTTTACGGGTACGAAGTGGGATGGAGGAGGTTTTGAGGGGGGATAAGGCGTCTGCGGTGGTGTTGAGGCAGTTTCAGAAGCATAGACAGGGTATGTTGCTGACGTCTGTAGAGGTGGAAGTGGAGATGGAGGGGTATGAGGTGGGAAGAGTGTTGCAAACGACAGAGGGGATGACTGGTTATGCGGAGTGTTGGTTTGGAAGGAAGTTTGCGGAAGAGGAAAGGGATGAGAGGGCTTGTGTCCAATTATTAGGGGGAATTAATAGAAGGTTGAATGAGGATGATAGGAAGGCAATAGAGGGGGACATAATGGAAGAAGTTTGGGAGGCAGTTAAAGGGTTAAGGGCTGGAAAATCGCAAGGTATAGATGGATTACCGGGGGAAGTATACATGCAATACTGGCATGTGCTGAGAGGGGTGCTAGTCAGGGTCTTCAATGACATGAGGGAGTCAGGAGTAATGGAGGAGTCAGTTAGGACAGGAGTTGTAGTGTTAGTGCCTAAATGTAAAACACCAAAGGGGTTTAAGGACTATAGGACTATTGCGCTCATGTGTACTGACTATAAGATATTTGCAAAGATTTTGGCTAATAGAATCAAAAGAGGTTTAGGGAATATGTTGCACGAGGGACAATTTGGGATACCAGAGAGAAGTTTTAGGAACGGTCACAGTAGAATAAAAGAGTTTATTGAAGTAAATCAGGATGGGGGGTATTGGGGCTGGATTGGCAGATGGCTTACGACAGGGTGAATAGGGGGAGTGCTGTTAGATATCTTAGGAAGGCTAGGTTTTGGAGAAGAAATTGTAGGATGGGTAAGAACTGTATATGCAGAGGCGTTGATGAGGATACAAATAAATGGGATGGTTGGGTGGGCGGTGAACGGGAAGGGGACTGAGGCAGGGATGTCCTCTGTCACAGATCCTCTTTGCTTGTTTCCAAGATCCTTTTTATAGGGTAGTAAATGAGGGTTTAAGGGTAGAAGGGGACATAGGGGAGGATAGGGCAGGGATAGTAGGTTATGTAGATGACACAATGTTGTTAATAAAGACAGAGGAGAGTTTGAGATGGGTTAGAGGTTGGGAGGAGCTTTTTGGTCAGGCAACAGGAATGAGGGTTAATAGAAGTAAATCACACCTATTAGAGGTAGGTAGTTGGAGTGGGGGAACGTTGGGTTTAAGGGAGGGTTGGCAATGTGTAGAAGCTTTAAAAGTCTGTGAGATAGTGTTTTGTAGTGATGGCAGGGTAGCAAGAGAGAAGAATTCGGGGGAAGTGGTGGATTCGGCTTTGAAGCGAATGAGGGGCTGGGGAGTTGGGGACATAATGCTGTTGGAAAGGGTGGTGGTCATTAATGTTTTAATTTTTAGTAAATTGTGGTTTAGAGCGGCGGTTTATCCAATATTAGATGCTGATGTGAGAAGGCTACAAAAGGGAGTGCTTAGGTTTATTTGGGGGAATGGAAGGCATTGGTTGAGTAGGGAGGTAGTGGAGACAAGTGTTAAAAATGGAGGGATGGGTTTGATTCCATTGAGGAGAAGGTTGAAAAGTGTGTTTGTAAAGCAGGAATTTATGATGAAGGGGAGCTGAGGGGTAGAAGGGTGGGTGTGGTAATGGGTGAGGTTAGGAAGTGGTGGGGGGGGGAGCTTAGGGAGTGTGAGGCGGTGTTACGGGTACTCCTGGTGTTGAGGGACCCGGGGAGTGTGAGAGTAAGCAGATTGGATAGGGCATGTGTGAGGGAGAAGATAGTACAGGGAGTGGAGGTGTATCCATTGTATAATTGGAAGAGTTTTTGGGGTTGGTTAAAAAGGTGAAGGTGAGGCCTAGGGTGAGAGAAACAGGTTACAGATTCTTAAATGGGATACTGGCAGTGAAAGCTCAGTTGTTCGAGATGGGAGTCACAGGGGATGGGTCTTGCGATAGGTGTGGTGAATGGGAAACGGCGTTTCATGTGGTATATTTTTGTGAGGGGAGGGGCGCGTGAGGGTTTGGATTGGGGGGGTGTTGGGATTGATTGGGGGGGAGGTTTTCAGTGTTAAAGGCGCTTTGTTTGGTCTTTGGGGTGTGTGGGGAGGAAGTGCATAGAGCTTTGGTTTATATAATGTTAGAGTTCGTGTTTTTGTCATGGGGTATGAGGGGTTCAGATAGCGAGGTTTTAATTCATGCTTTGGCTGCGGGGATTTATAGAACAAAATGTAGGAATAGGGAGGTTTATGGCAGGGTTTGGGTTACTAAATTTCCGGCAGCACATAGGGTTTTGACAATGCAACAGTTGTTAGGAGTGGAGAAGGGGGGTGTTTAGGGCTGGTTCCAAGTTTAAGGGGTTTTGGTGTGGTTGCGGGGGGGGAGGGGTTTGGCGGGTGAGGTGTTTTTGTATTACGGTGGGGGGTGTTGCAGTATGCGCGTGTGGGGAGGTGGGGGGGTGAGGGTTTAGTTTCAGGTTGTTTGAGGTGTGAGTGAGGTTGGTTGGAGGTGTAGGGTAAGGGGTTTCATGTATCGGGTGGGGTTGGTTTTGGTTTCGGTTGTTAAGTGCAGTCCGCTCATTGGGGTGTTTAAGTCTGTCTGGTTCCGGAAAAAAACAAAAAACATTAGGAAATTATGTTACAAGTAAAGTTGGTTCTTATGTAAGATGGAGTTCTGCACAGGAGGTGGTCAAATTATTGAGTGGGGCTGCGGCCCTTGGGAAAAAAAAAAAAAAAGGGTGACATCACAAAGTTGGTGTGTAATATTCGACTTTAGGGTAAATTTTATTAGTTTCTTAGCTTGTGTTTATACCTGAATCACATGCAGGTTGTAGTGTTTATCATGATAATGATTTATAGTTAAACGTTTTGTGGCGTTATAAAATGTAGTTAAAGTCTGTTATTATGTTAAAAAAAAAATTGAAAAAAAAAAAACTTTATAAATATGCTATAAATGTGTGTTAGATTTTGGCGGTGGTGACCGTTTGGAGATAATGTAGGTTTTGTGTAGTGGTTTGGCAAGTGCCCGGTTTTTATTTTAAGTTTTGTATTATGTTACAGGATAGGGTTTCATTGTACGGAGTTAATTAAAAAAAAAAAAAAAAAAGATGAATTTTTTGTTTGTTTAGTCTGGGTTTCATCTGGAGGAGTGATGGGGATGTTATTATTTGTGTCTTTTGCACTATTGCTTACCATGTATAGGTCATTTTAATTGTACAACTGTGTTTGTTAAAAATATATATATAATAAAAAAATATATATATTCAATGTTCTATGTTGAAGTTGTCACTGTTTATATCATAGACATCAATGTAATATTTTGTCATATTAAGTGTATTAGTTAGTATACCTTAGCATAAGTCGTTGAATAACAATCGTCTGGTTTTGGATGACATGTTCAGTACCTGTATGACATGTTTCTTTAATATATAAGGAAAAAAAAAATATTCTTTAGGGGGGGGGGGGTACAGATACAGTGTAGTGGTGAATCATATTGTATGTAACTGTGTTTAGTTTAGGTTGTTGCGCGAGCTATGGTAATGTGTCTCGTCAATACCTTTGCATGAGTTAGGGTGTTGCAGGTTTGTCCAAGTTTAAGTGTAATTTTGTCTATAAATTTTTGGGTATCAGTTCTGTTCATGAGTTCTTTTGTTTGTGTGTAACTATTTTGTTACACATTATGGTATTAAGGTAATATTTTCGCTTTTACATGTCAATGTTTTGTATATGTGCTGTTATTTTAAATAAAAAAAAATCTGACTGCAACGTTTGTGAAGACTACCCACCCACCAATGGGGAACACAGTCACAAAAAAACAGGGCAAACGGAAACCAGGCCTATGTGAATATTATGCACTTGGTATCTGCAGGCATGGAAAATCTGGGAAATCAGATGGGACATGCAATTATGATCACCCCAGAAAATGCCGTTCCCATATGAAAACAGGCAAATGCAACCTCCCGTCCTGTAAGTTTTTCCACCCTGAAATGTGCCACACATAGGCATACCACCTAAAGGGTACGAGATAACACAGAACATCCAGACCATGGCAAAATCAGGGTACCCACAGCCACTCCGGAGAGGTTTTTTAGTGCCAGGAAGGAAAAAAAGCTGGCAGGAAATGACAGAAATTGTACACCAACTGCAATCATTTCTGGAGTGGAATCACAGTCAGTGGCCTCCACTCCATTACAACAGATATTAGAGCCAGGAAAAAAAAGACCCTCCCCCATACCACCAATACCACCAATCCAACTACATTCATCTTTGCTAATATACAGGGTCTAAAGCCAGCAACAAACAACAAGGTACCTTACATTCGTGGACTGCTTACAGAGTCCAAATGCTTGTTTTGCGGTTTTCACAGAACCCACATAAGAGATCACTTGGACAATGAAATATGGATCCCGGGCTACAACCTATACAGGTGTGACAGAGTGAACAGGCAAAAAGGGGGGGTTGGCCTGTATATCACAGAGTCACTTATATGTTCAGAACTACTAAATGCCTCAAATGATGTAGTTGAAGTATTAGCAATAAAGGTCGAGAATCAA
>WNWK01037659.1:0-18379 GCA_009830355.1 Cherax destructor | reverse complement strand
GCGGTGCCAGGAGCTGAGTCTGGGCCCTGCAACCACAATTAGGTGAGTAATTGGTGAGTACACACACACACACACACACACACACACACACATTATTATTTCCCCCTCTCTGTTTTCTTGATTCTACCCTTTGTGGGTCCCTTGCCCCCTTGTGGGCCCTAACTCCCTTGGGGGGCCCCTAACTCCCTTGCAGTGCTCCTCTTTTTAGTTTGACTTACTCCGCTACTACTACCTCTTCCACTTCCTCTTTTTCCTTTCCTACTTCCTCTCTTGCCCCGTTCCTGTCTGCTGTCCTGTATATGCTCCCTCCTTCTCTCCTTTTTGTTGTGTGACTTTGTAAATGGTCAAGTCGGACCGAAACGTCGTAGTTATTTTTTAAATTGTTCCAGTCACGGCATTGTGGCTTTATTTTCTTTATATATTCACAACTAAGGACATACATGTCTCTGTCTTGGTATTTACAAGGAGTTATATACACCCTCTCGAGTTATATATACAAATTTCGATATGTATACACCGAGAGACAAAACACGTCTCAAGGTACTGTATATATATACCTTAGTAATACACCTCTCGGGGGTTGAATATTGAGACATATACTCCAAGAACGGAATGTTCACTGAGACAGGAAAGAGCTGGCCCAGGAACTGCAGCTCATCTCACCCAGTCACAGGTTTTCTGTATGGACGTGATACAGAGGCAAGCGTGCACACGCGTGTCTCTCCAGCCTTCAATACAACTAATACCATATTGAAGGCCGTAATATCAAGTCATTTATTGCATCTCGGACTCCTGGACCACCGCTGTCTATTACTCAACAGATGCAACTCTGATTAACCTTCAGAGTGAAGCAGAGTTCCCTTGTGAATTTAGTCTTAGCTTAGTTGCTAGAGTAGTCTGGTGAGTGCATTATGGTTGACACTTTGTATTGATGGCAGGTCACATCTACCTTGGTTGACACTGTGATGTTTTAAAGAACTAGTTAAAAAAGTTGTCACCCCGCAATCTAAGTTAGAAAGTGTTGTCACCAAGCAATACTAAGTTAGAAAGTGTTGTCAAGCAATCTAAGTCAGAAAGTGTTGTCACCAAGCAATACTAAGTTAGAAAGTGTTGTCACCAAGCAATACTAAGTTAGAAGTGTTGTCACCACGCAATACTAAGTCAGAAAGTGTTGTCACCACGCAATACTAAGTTAGAATCTGTTGTCTCCACGCAATACTAAGTTAGAAAGTGTTGTCACCACGCAATACTAAGAAAGTGTTGTCACCACGCAATACTAAGTTAGAAAGTGTTGTCATCAAGCAATACTAAGTTAGAAAGTGTTGTCACAGCAATACTAAGTTAGAAGTGTTGTCATAAACAATAATACGTTAGAAAGTGTTGTCGCAATCCATTACTAAGTTAGAAAGTCTAGCACCTCATAACACTGTATTAGACAGTTTCGTCACCACAAATAAATTAAAGGAACGTGAAAGACTTGGGAGTAACTATGTCAGCTGACCTCTCTTTCAAAGAACACAATAAGATATATACAAGGGAAGAACTTGAGGGACATTTCCTAAATCTGCTCACTGCCATATTAACATACTTGAGTGAGTGATATGGGAGGAAGTGTAAAATAAAAACAGTGAAAAGCAGGAGTGCGGTGGGAACAATAAGGGAACACTGTATCAACATCCGTGGCCCATACTATTCGACATCTTACTAGAAGATATCAGAAACTGCTGGGACAAGTTTCAAGAAGGCTGTAATGGATATGTGGGGCAGCGGGCCACCAGTAGCAACAGCCTGGTAAAAAGGCAAGCCCCATACGAGCCTGGCCCATGGCCGGGCTCTGGGAGAAGAAAAACTCTGGGAACTCATTACAGGTATATCAAAGATATAGAGATACTTAATAATGTAAGGTCGCTTTAATTAGCACTCATCACAGAGATAGTGCAGCGTTGTCACCATACAACACTGTGTTAGACAATGCTGTCACCACACACTATTAGACAGTTCTGTCACCACACAACACTATTAGACAATGTTGTCGCCGCACAACATGTGTTAGATAGTGCAGTCACCACACAACACTTTTAGACACTGCTTTCACCACACACTATTAGACAGTGCTGTCACCACACAACATTATTAGACAGTGCTGTCACCACACAACACTATTAGACAGTGTTATCACCACAGCACTGTATTATTGCTGTCACCACATAACACTGTATTAGACAGTGCTGCCACCACACAACACTATTAGACAGTGCTGTCACCACACAACATTATTAGACAGTGTTGTCACCACACAACACAATTAGACAGTGTTATCACCACAGCACTGTATTAGTGTTGTCACCACATAACACTGTATTAGACATGCTGCTACCACACAACACTATTAGACAGTCCTATCACTACAGCACTGTATTAGACAGTGCTGTCACCACCTAACACTATTAGACAGTGTTATCACCACAGCACTGTATTAGTGCTGTCACCACATAACACTGTATTAGACAGTGCTGCCACCGCACAACACTATTAGACAGTCCTATCACTACAGCACTGTGTTAGACAGTGATGTCACATCACAACACTTGATCAGTGTTGTCGCCATACAAACTATATTAGACAATGTTGTCACCAAGCATTATATTAGATGTTGTTGCCACAACTTAACACTATATTAGATAGTGTTGTTGCTCGCAACACTATGTTAGACACTGTCATCAGCACACAACACTGGGTTAGAAAGTGTTATCAACACAACAATGTGTTAGACAGTGTTGTTACTCGCAACACTATGGTAGACAGTGTTGTCATCACACAATACTGTGTTAGACAGTGTTATTAACACACAACAATGTGTTAGACAGTGCTGTCAGCAGACAATATTGTGTTAGACACTGTCATCAGCACACAACACTGGGTTAGAAAGTGTTATCAACACACAACAATGTGTTAGACAGTGTTATCAACACACAACAATGTGTTAGACAGTGTTCTCAACACACAACAATGTGTTAGACAGTGCTGTCAGCAGACAATAATGTGTTAGACACTGTCATCAGCACACAACACTGGGTTAGAAAGTGTTATCAACACACAACAATGTGTTAGACAGTGTTATCAACACACAACAATGTGTTAGACAGTGTTCTCAACACACAACAATGTGTTAGACAGTGTTGTCAGCAGACAACACTGTGTTAGACACTGCTATCAGCACACAAAACAGTGTTAGACAGTGTTGTCAGCACACAACACTGTGTTAGACACCGTTTTCACTACACAACACTGTGTTACTACTCTCATCACAACACTGTGATCAAACTGAATAAGTAACCTTTCCCATGTGCAATACAATGCAAGGTGGATAAGTCTACTGAATTCTACACGTTTATCGAGAAGAAGGCCATCTGTGTTACCATCTGTGTTACCATCCTTGACACATAACCTAGATGATACATGATGGTACTTTATCTGGAAGGAGAAAGAGAGTTCATAACAGTTGATAGAATCGATTTGGACATCAAAAGCCTCTACTATCAGTGTTTCTCATAGTGGGGTGGATAGAAGGTGTATGCTTGTGTGGTGGTGGTGTGTGGTGGTGGTGTGTGGTGGTGGTGTGTGGTGGTGGTGTGTGGTGGTCTTGTGTGATGGTGGTGTGTGGTGGTGTGTGGTGGTGTGTGATGGTGGTGTGTGGTGGTGTGTGGTGGTGTGTGATGGTGGTGTGTGGTGGTGTGTGATAGTGTGTGGTGGTGTGTGGTCGTGGTGTGTGGTGGTGGTGTGTGATGGTGTGTGGTGGTGGTGTGTGGTGGTGGTTTTGGGTGGTGATATGTGGTGGTGTGTGCCTATGTGGTGTTCAGAGATGTGTGCAGAAGCTGTATTCAGAGATGTGTGTAATATTCAGAGCTACAGTGGTAAGCCTGGTGTGACTAGAGAGAGACCTGGACTCGAGCACTGCACGGCAGGTCGACCCATCCCCATTCCACAAGGTGGATTTAACTTCCCTCGTCTGCTCTACGAGTTACAGCAAGGAATACGAGAGTTTTCGTATGAGTGTTTTCTGCCTTTTGAGTCTAAATTGGTCTAGACTGGCAGATCCATTTAGCCAGAATGAATGAGTTAGGATTTACATAAGCTGGGTCAGTGGCCAGCCTCGCTCGCTTTATACTCGCTTAAAGTATATTGTGCAGTGGAAAGTTCAGGGTTGTTAGTGTATGGTTGATGGTTGTGGTGGTAGTGGTGGTGGATGATGGTCGTAGCTGTGGTGGATATGCTGGTGGTTAATGATTGTGGTGGTGGTTAATGGTTATGGTGGTGGTTAATTGTTATGGTGGTGGTTGTGTGGTGGTGGTGGTGGTTGACGGTTGTGGTAGTTGTGGAAGTAGTGATGGTTGTGGTGGTGGTGGTTGTGGTGGTTGTGGTGGAGGTTGATTTTTGTGGAGGTGGTAGGAGTGGTGAAAGGTTATGAGGGAGAGCAAGTGGTAATGATGGGTGACAGCAGGTGGTGACGGAAAGGAGGTGGTGGTAGTAGTGGTAGTAGTAGTGTTGTAGTGGTGGTGTAGTGGTGGTGTAGTGGTGGTTGTGATGGTGTAGTGGTAGTGGTGATGGTGGTGACAGTGGTGGTGATGGTAGTAGTGCTGGTGGTAGTGGTGATTGGGGTATTAGTAGTGGTGGTAGTAGCAGTGATGGTAGTGATAGTGGTGGTCATGGTTGTGGTAGTAGCTGTAGTGGTGCTGGTGATAGACAAACTTAATTCGTGGTCAGAAAAATGGCAGATGCAGTTCAATGTAGATAAATGCAAGGTTCTGAAGCTCGGGAGTGTCCATAACCCAAGCACTTATAAGTTAAATAACGTATAACTTAACCATACAGATTGCGAAAAGGACTTGGGGGTTATGGTAAGCAGCAACCTTAAAGTAATGGTAGTGGTGGTAGTGATAATGGTGCTGGTGGTAATAGTGGTGGTAGTGGTGGCAGAAGTGGTGGTGGTTGGGGTAGTACTGGTGTTGGTGTTAGTAATTTTGGTGGGGGTAGTGGTGGTAGTAATGGTGGTAGTGGTGGCATGGTTAGTAGTTTATTATAAGTAGTAGTAGTCGTAGTAGTAATAGTAGTAGTAGTGGTAGTGGTTTTGGTGGTGGAAATAGTAGTGACAGTGGCGGTTTTAGTGGTGGTACTGGTGGTAGTAGTAGTGCTGGTTGTAATAGTGGTGGTAGAGGTGATGTGGTAGTGATGGTGGTAGTGGTGGTGGTAGTAAGAATGATAGTGGTGAGGGAAGTAGGAGTAGTGGTGGTTGTAAAGATGGTGGTATTGGTGGTGGTGGTGGAAGTGGAAGTGGTGGTAGTAGTGGTGGTAGTAGTGCTGGTGGTAGTAGTAATGATGGTTGGTAGCGGTAGTGGTAGTATTAGTAGTAGTGGTATTAGTAGTGGTGGTGGTAGTGGTGGTGGTAGTGGTGGTGGTTGTGGTGGTAGTGGTGGAGGTGATGATGGTGGTGGTGGTGGTGATGGTGGTGATGGTGGTGGTGGTGATGGTGTTCGTGTTGATGGTGTTCGTGTTGATGTTCGTGGTGAGTGGTGGTGGTGGTGGTGATGATGGTGGTTGTGGTGGTGTTGGTGGTGATGATAGTGGTGGTGATGGTGGTGGTGGTTGTGTTGGTAATGATGGTGGTGATGGTGGTAGTTGTGGTGGTGGTGATGGTAATGATGGTGGTGATGGTGGTGATGGTTGTGGTGGTGGTGATTGTGGTTGTGGTGGTGGTGATGGTAATGAGGGTGGTGTTGGTGGTGATGGTAGTGGTGATGCTTGTTACTTGTGATGATAGTTGTGTTAATGATGGTGATGGTTGTGTTAGTGGTGATGAAGGTGGTGGTGGTGTTGGCGGTGGTGGTGATGGTGATGGTCGTGGTGATGGTCGTGGTGATAGTGATGGTGGTGGCAAGACCAGGTCACACCAAACAAGACACCTAGGCTGTGACAGCTGTTGATAGCACACACTTGGGCTGTGGCAGCTGCTGATAGCACACACCTGGGCTGTGACAGCTACTGATTGCACACACCTGGGCTGTGACAGCTGCTGATAGGACACACCTGGGCTGTGACAGCTGCTGATAGCACACACCTGGGCTGTGACAGCTGCTGATAGCACACACCTGGGCTGTGACAGCTGCTGATAGCACACACCTGGGCTGTGACAGCTGCTGATAGCACACACCTGGGCTGTGACAGCTACTGATAGGACACACCTAGGCTGTGACAATTGCTGACAGCACACACCTGGGTT
The DNA here is from genome assembly GCA_009830355.1 of Cherax destructor. Classification (NCBI taxonomy): domain Eukaryota; kingdom Metazoa; phylum Arthropoda; class Malacostraca; order Decapoda; family Parastacidae; genus Cherax; species Cherax destructor. The sequence continues at coordinate 12,102 of WNWK01037659.1, read as the reverse complement.
GTGACAGCTGATGATAGCACACACCTGAGCTGTGACAGCTGCTAACAACACACACCTGGGCTATGACAGCTGCTGATAGCACACACCTGGGCTGTGACAGCTGCTGATAGGACACACCTGGGCTGTGACAGCTACTGACAGCACAGACCTGGGCTGTGACAGCTACTGACAGCACACATCTGGGCTGTGACACCTAACAACACACACCTGGGCTGTGACAGCTTCTAACAACCCACACCTGGGCTGTGACAGCTGCTGATAGCACACACCTGGGCTGTGACAGCTGCTGATAGCACACACCTGGTCTGTGACAGCTGCTGACAACACACACCTGGACTAGGACAGCAGCTTTGCTGAGAGAACAGCTTAGGGTACAGCAGTCGAAACAGCAACCAGGAAGCAAAACTGTAAACATGCACTTTATTCAGCTGTCATTCCTCTGGTGTGATGCCTAGCTGTCGGGTAACTGCTGTCAGTGAAGACTATTACTCACGTAGGTTCAGTGGGAGACAGGCAGCCTTGGCCTGTGTCAGGTTCAACGAAGCAGGCATCAATTCCCCGTGCAACAGACATCAATCACCCGTACAACATGCATCAATCACCCATGCAACAGATATCGATGAGGAGTGAATCGCGATTGCGTGAGATGTCGCGCGATCGTCACATTGCGATATAGGTCCAGGAACCTGCCTAACTAAGGGACGCCCTCGCGGTGTCAGTTTACGTAGCCCGTGGAGCTTACTACCTCACATGTCTCTTATTCTACTGACATGACAGCAATCTGAGTGACATATGACATGAGACAAGAGTGTAGCTCAAGGCTGAGGGACTGATTATCTCATCTTTTGTATATAGTTCTACTGTCTTCAAGTTGTGTCCTAGAATCTGTATTGATAAAGCCACTGGATGGCGAAACGTCTACAATAAAGATACCCAGATGTTGCACATGTGTCTAATTTTCATCTTGTCGGTATTGTATACAATTTTGTATACAATACACTAGTTCTTGAGTCCAATTAACCAACCAACCAAATTAGTATACCATTGTGCATATATTCTGAAGAGTATCTCCTTGTGATACTTCATCAGAGGGATGTATATCTCAATTTATGTGGGCTAATAATGTATTTTATTCTCAATAGGCCTATATTTGATATTAGTGAATTTTTGACTGGTGGTAGACAGGTTGAAAGTTGAAACATGATCCTCGTGGAGTCGAGGGTTAATAACTAGTCAACAGACATAAACATTAGAGTGAATAGGCGATTTTGGTAACATACACAGTGTAATTCTCAAGCTCTTGGTATAAGGCCTATCAGTTTAACATTGATTTGTGACAAAGTATGTTACAACCTCTTCCATCATCTTGACCTTATTCCTTTTAGGCTTAGTAAAATGTGTAATATATGATGGTCTGACTCCCTCTTCCATCCCGGCTGTTTCTTTTCCATTAGTAAACTTGTGGAAATTGTCAAACACAAACTCAAACTCAAAGCAATGTTAATAGTGTTTGGTGAATGTTTCCAATTGCTTCCTTGTCTGACAAACTCTGTGTGTTGCTTACAACTGTAATTGAGTGTTTGAGTAAACAGAAGTACATATCTGTGTTTACAGAAACATTGCATCAGGGAGTGTAAGCTGTGAAATTAATTTAGTGGAGCTTAAATCACAATTAATCAAAATATCAAAATTATTGGATTATTGGAGATTTTTGAAATAGAAATATGTGATAGTTAAGTTACAGGAAGGGAAGTATGAGGGAGATATTGCTATTGGAAGGATTTTGTGATTGGAGGGATCTTGGCTTCAAGATTTGAGTTGATTGTAGTGGTCACTTGTAGTAGTCACTTGTAGTGGTCACTTGTACTGGTCACTTGTACTGGTCACTTGTAGTGGTCATTTGTAGTGGTCACTTGTACTGGTCACTTGTAGTGGTCACTTGTAGTGGTCACTGGAGTGACCACTACAATCAACGTCTGGGTTCAGCAACTCTGCTCATTACGTACCTGCCTGGCCCTCCTATTTTATAATCAATATTAATCTTAATTTTATAAGTCGCGGATAAGTAAGCCATCGGAAGGTCTCTGTCAGATGACTAAAAGCTTCATCACATTCCTAAGAACCGCGTCAGGAAACACCTGTCCTAGAAAACGTATAGAGAACCTTCACGGCACACAACTGCGATAAAACACTTCAATTACTGGGAACGCTTGAAGTTCCTAAACTTGTACTCCCTGGAACGCAGGCGGGAGAGATACGTTATTATATACACTTGGAAAATCCTAGAGGGATTAGTACCAAAATTGCACACGAAAATCACTCCCTATGAAAGCAATAGACTCGGCAGACGATGCAACATCCCCTCAATGAAAAGCAGGGGTGCCACTAGCACGTTGAGAGACAACACAATAAGTGTCAGGGGCCAAAGACTGTTCAACTGCCTCCCAGCATACATAAGGGGGATTACCAATAGACCCCTGGCTGTCTTCAAGCATGCACTGGACAAGCACCTAAAGTCAGTACCTGACCAGCCGGGCTGTGGTTCGTACGTCGGTTTGCGTGCGGCCAACAGTAACAGCCTTGTTGATCAGGCCCTGATCCAACATGAGGCCTGGTCACAGACCGGGCCGCGAGGGCGTTGACCCCCGGAACGCTCTCCAGGTATACTCCAGGTATTTCCTGACCAATCTTACCTAACCTCAGCCAGGTGCTATTTGAGAAGAATAGTAGAGCCTCCTGGGAGACATTAAAAACAGCTGTCTGTCAGCCATGGCACTTGTTATGCTGGGATCTCCCATCTAATGTCAGTGCAGACAAACATATGTGTTCTGCATCAATTATAAACGTAGTAAAAACTACAAAATAGGTAGGATATTATTTAGTGCTTGATTGTAACTTTGCGATGGCTCGTATATTACACTGTTGTCTGTAACTTACTGAATGTTAGGAGTTTGCTAACTTCGCCTCTAGGCACGCCCTCAAAAGCAGGGGAATCCATAATACAGGGAGCTATCGTAATGATCAGGCTGGCCAGGGTTAGCTATTTGGTAGGGAAGGAGCGAGGCAGAGAAAGGGAGTGAGGGAGGAAAACAGGAAGGGAGGGAATAGGAATAAATGGAGTGAGGAAGAGGCTGAGTGAGGGAGGAAAGGAGAAAGGAAGAGAGGGAGAAAGGAAGGGAGTGAGAAAGAGAGGGCGGGATGAGAGTGGAATCGAAGAGCAAAAACCAATGAGAGACACTTAACAAAATAAACAGACACACGTGAGTGAAAGAGGGGAAAGTAAAGGTTAAGAGAGAGAAGAGGGGAAACAAACTCTCCGATAAAGAGATCGAGTAGAGGAATAACAGAGGAAACTGGTAATGGAGGGGCGAGAGAAAATGACGAACGAGGAGAGAGAGATAGAGAGACAAAGAAGATGAGAGGCGAATGAAGAATGTGGAACACACAGGTACCCAACAATGAGACATAATTTCCATGGTGTTTCCTATTCACCTCTTCGTAATAACCTTCATTAAACAGGAGAAATGAAGTAATTAATGCAAGGTTTACTGAGCAGCCGAGCGTGAGAAGAAGAGGGGAGAGAGAGAGAGAGAGAGAGAGACAGAGAGACAGAGAGAAAGAGAGAGACAGTCAGACAGACAGACAGACAGGCAGAGAGACATACAGATAGACAGACAGACAGATTAAAAAGGGAAAAAGGGGAGGAAAGCGTAGAGGAAGAGAATGAGAAAAAGAAAGGTAAGAATAAAGAGAGAAGGAACAAAAGAAATAAATGAAATATAGAAGGAAGGATAAATTAAGGAAGATTAAGAGAGGGAAGGAACGGAGGGAGGTAGTAAGGAAGGAAGTACTAAAGAGAAAAAGAATAACCAAAAAAAAGGGCGCAATACCGTGACTGGAACAATACATAAATAACCCCGACGTTTCGGTCCGACTTGGACCATTTACAAAGTCACACTAGCAAAATTGAGAGGAGAGGAGAATATATAGGCCAGCAGACTGTAGGCCAGCAGACTGTAGGCCAGCAGACTGTAGGCCAGTAGACTGTAGGCCAGTAGACTGTAGGCCAGCAGACTGTAGACCAGCAGACTGTAGGCCAGCAGACTGTAGGCCAGTAGACTGTAGGCCAGCAGACTGTAGACCAGCAGACTGTAGACCAGCAGACTGTAGGCCAGCAGACTGTAGGCCAGTAGACTGTAGGCCAGCAGACTGTAGACCAGCAGACTGTAGGCCAGCAGACTGTAGGCCAGCAGACTGTAGGCCAGTAGACTGTAGGCCAGCAGACTGTAGACCAGCAGACTGTAGGCCAGCAGACTGTAGACCAGCAGACAGTAGGACAGTAGAAGAAGATAAAAAAAACAAACGATATGAGAAAGAAGAGAAGAAGGATAAAATAAAAAGATGCAGATAAGGAGAAGGGAAACAATAAGAATCATAAGAGGAAAAAACGAAAGAGAGGAGGCAGAGAATGGGGGAGATATAGTGAGAGACATGTGAAAGGAAAGACCCCTCTCAGATACAGTGAAGTACTGTGCTTGCTGCACACTGCTGCAAGCACAGCAGCTGCCAGGATCGTTAACACCAGCTGCTGCTGCTGTAGCAAGCACTGAAATACAGTTAAGTACTGTATTTGCTGCACAGAGTATTTCAGTGGTGCTGTTACAAGGAATAACGTTACTTTGTTGACTTCCATGTTAACTAAAGTAACGAAGATCAAATGTATCTGAACACTTGACCAGCCAGAGAGTGTGTCACGTGACACAACGAGATACATGACACAGCACGATACACTACGAGATACACGACACAACGAGATACATTACATAACGAGATACATGACACAGCATAATACATGACATACATGACACTACGAGATACATGACACAACGAGACATGACATAACGAGATACATGCCACAACGAGACATGACATAACGAGATACATGACATTACGAGATGCATGACGCAACGAGATACATGACATAACGAAATACATGCCATTACGAGATCCATGACACATGACAAAACGAGATACATGACAAAACGAGATACATAACACATGACACAACGACATACATGACACTACGAGATGCATGACAAATGTCACAATAAGATGCATAACACATTACACAACGAGATACATGACACAGCGAGATACGTGAGACATGACACAAAGAGATACATAACACATGATAAAACGAGATACATAACACATGACACGAGATACATGACTTAACGAGATACATGACACAGCACGATACATGACACAACGATATACATGACACAACGAGACACATGGCCCATGACACAACGAGATACATGCCACAACGAGATACATGCCACAACGAGATACATGTCACAACGAGATACATGACTGACACAACGAGATACATGCCACAACGAGATACATGACACAACAAGATACATGCCACAACGAGATACATGACACAACGAGATACATGATATAACAGGATACATGACACAACGAGACACATGGCACATGACACAACGAGATACATGCCACAACGAGATACATGACACAACAAGATACATGACATAACGAGATACATGACACAAAGAGATACATGCCACATGCCACAACGAGATACATGACGCATGACACAAGATACATGCCACAACGAGATACATGTCACAACGAGATACATGACTGACACAACGAGATACATGATATAACAGGATACATGACACAACGAGACACATGGCACATGACACAACGAGATACATGACACAACAAGATACATGACACAAAGAGATACATGCCACATAACACAACGAGATACATGACGCATGACACAAGATACATGACGCATGCCACAAGATACATGACACGACGAGACACATGACACACAACACTACGAGATACATGTTCACTCACTATCAGTGTCACACATGAGACACTGATAGTGACTGACCACGACAATGTGACACTGACCTCTAGAGGGTTTCGGGGGTCAACGCCCCCGCGGCCCGGTATCAGACCAGGCCTCGTGGTGGATCAGGGTTTGATCCACCACTGACTGTAGGTGCCTGTCCAGTGCCTTCTTGAAGACACCCAATTGTCTATTGGTAATCCCTCTTCTGTATGCTGGGAGGCAGTTGAACAGTCCTGGGCCCCTGACACTTATTGTGTTGTCTGTCAGTGTACTCGTGGCGCCCCTGCTTTTTATTGAGGGAATGTTGCATCTCCATCTGAGTTTTTTTGCTTTCATAGGGAGTGATTTTCGTGTGCTAGTTTCGTACTAATCCCTCTAGGATTTTTCAAGTATATATTATCATGTATCTTTTTCGCCTGCATTCCAGGGAATACAAATCAAGGGACTTGAACCGTTCCAATTTATTTAGGTGCTTTATCGTACTTATGTGTGCCGTGAAAGTTCTCTATACATTCTTCAGGTCAGCAATTTCGCTTGCTTTGAAGGGGGCAGTTAGTGTACAGCAGTATTCCAGCCTAAAGAGAACAAGCAATTTGAAGCGAATCCTCATGGGCTTGGTGTCCCTAGTTTTGAAGGTTCTCATTATCCATCCTATAATTTTTTCTAGCACTTGATGTAGATACATTGTTGTGGTTTTTCAAGGTTAGATCCTCTGACATTATCACTCCCAGGTCTTTCACATTAGCTTTTCGCTCTATCGTGTGGTTAGAATTTGTTTTATTCCCTGATACAATTTTGATTTCCTCAGGTTTTCTATATCTGAGTAGTTGAAATTTCTCTTCACTGAATTTCATATTGTTTTCTGCGGCCCATTTGAAGATTTCGTTCATGTCCGCTTGCAGTCTTGCAGTGTCTTCGATGGAGGTCACTGTCATGGCAATTCAGGTGTCATCCGCAATGAAAGACACGTATCTATGGCTTACATCTCTATGTCAGATATGAGGATGAAGAACAGGATGAGAGGAAGTACTGTGCCTTGTGGAACAGAGTTTTTCACTGTCGCCGCCTCAGACTTTACTCTGTTTACTATTACTCTTTGTGTTCTGTTTGTTAGGAAGTTATAGATCCATCTACCATCTGTTCTTGTTATCCTTTTATCACGCAATTTGTGCGTTATTACACCATGGTCGCACTTGTCGAAGGCTTTCGCAAAGTCTGTATATACTACATCTGCATCCAGGCCCTTGTCATGGTGGTCCAGTAGCTAAGACAAGCAACATATTCACTTTATATTTGACCTCGTGTAAGTATAGCGCCACCACTATGTTATATGCACACTTCTTACCTTGTTTTTGACTAGATTAGTTCCAGGCTTTGGAAAGATGTACTTTATAAGTTCACTGACACAATACTACGCTTTTGGCACTGGGAGAAACGACGATAATCCACGAAGAACAGAGGAGCACACAGGGGAGTGTACAAGGTTACAGTGTAACATTACTACCATAATCGTGACTAAATACGACAATGTAACACTGATAGTGACTGAACATGACAATGTGACACTGATAGTGACTGAACAAGACAATGTGACACTGATAGTGACTGAACAGGACAATGTGACACTATTATTTTGGATATTGTATATATATATATATATATAAAATACAATATATATGTATATATATATATATATATATATATATATATATATATATATATATATATATATATATATATATATATCCACATCAGGAGGAAGACAACAGTCAAGGACCAGGTAATCAGGTTGAGGAAGGAATGTGGGGACTTCACCAGAAACGACAAAGAAGTATGTGAGGAGGTCAACATGAGATTTAAAAAATTATTTACAGTGAAGACAGAAAGGACTCCAGGAACTCAGAAGAGGGGGGTACACCAACAAGGGATATACCAACAATTGCTGGATGAAATACACACAACCGAGGAGGAGGTGCAGAAGTACCAAACTTCCACTCTCGGAAAGAGATGCAACATTCCCCCAATGAAAAGCAGGGGCGGCACGAGTACACTGAGATGCAACACAGCGTCTGGGGCCCAAGACTGTTCAATTGCCTCCCAGTATACATAAGGGGGATTACAAATAGACCCCTTGTCTTTCTTCAAGAAGGCACTGGACAGGCACCTAAAGTCAGTACCTGACCAGACAGGCTGTGGTTCGTACGCCAGTTTGCGTGCGGCCAGTAGTAACAGCCTGGTTGATCAGACCCCTGATCCAACACGAGGCGTGGTCTCAGACCGGGCCGCTGGGGAGTTGACCCCCGTAACCCTCTCCAAGTATACTCTAGGTATCCCTTAAAACTGGGCAACTACCTGAGGTATGCAAGACGGCAAATGTAGTCCCAATTTTTAGGAAAGGAGACAGACACGAGACACTAAATTACAGACCAGTGTCACTGACGTGTATAGTATGCAAAGTCATGGAGAAGATTATCAGGAGGAGAGTGGTGGACCTAGAAAGGAACAAGTTTATAAACGACAACCAGCACGGTTTCAGGGAAGTGAAATCCTGTGTCACAAACCTACTGGAGTTTTATGACAAGGTAACGGAAGTAAGACACGAGAGAGAGGGGTGGGTAGATTACATTTTCTTGGACAGCAAGAAGGCGTTCGACACAGTTCCTCACAAGAGGATAATGTAAAAGCTAAAGGATCAGGCACACATAACAGGAAAGGCACTGCAATGGATCAGAGAATATCTGACAGGGAGGCAACAACGAGTCATGGTACGTGACGAGGTGCCAGAGTGGGCACCTGTGACGAGTGGGGTTCCACAAGGGTCAATCCTAGGACAAGTTCTATCTTTAGTGTATGTGAATGACATAACGGAAGGGATAGACTCAGAATTGTCCCTGTTTGCAGATGATGTGAAGTTAATGAGGAAAATTAAATCAGATGAGGATCAGGTAGGACTACAAAGAGACCTGGACAGGCTGGAAGCCTGGTCCAGTAACTGGCTCCTCGAATTTAACCCCAGAAACGCAAAGTCAAAAAGATCGGGGAAAGGCAAAGAAGACCTCGGAAACAATATAGTCTAGGTGGCCAAAGGCTGCAAACCTCACTGAAGGAAAAGGATCTTAAGGTGAGTACAATACTGAGCACATCTCCTGAGACGCACATCAACCATATAACTACTGCATCATATGGGAGTCTGGCAAACCTAAGAATAGCATTCCGATACCTGAGTAAGGAATCGTTCAAGACTCTCTTCACCGGGTACGTCAGGCCCATATTGGAGTATGTAGCACCAATTTGGAATCATACCTGGTCAACCACGTCAAGAAATTAGAGAAAGTGCAAAGGATTGCCTGGTCACAGACCGGGCCGCGGGGGCGTTGACCCCCGGAACTCTCTCCAGGTAAACTCTCCAGACTAGTATTACGATATTATTTATTGGCATAGGCGATGTTAGTCTTGGGGAAGAATTTTAGTCTCCCGTAATATCGTAATAACACCGTTCTGAGGATATAATTTAATATTATGTATAGATTAATAAGGAGATCAAAAAAAATTGTAAAATATATCTTTAATATAACGTAGATAACGTTATTGACTTAAGGTATTTTAATTTTACCTTTTTCTTAGTTATTATATATAAACACAGTCTTTATACACAACTTATAAATTACCATGACCTTCATTCTAGCTGAATGGGTCTTTAATATATATATGATCAATAAAGTTACAGTGTGTGTGTTTTACGAGACGATTAGAATGTTGACTAGAATACTTGAAGTCTCTTAAAACATGAGAACTTCTATACAATGAAAGTTTCACCAGATCTCACAATTTCTGGCGACTTTAGAGAATAAAGCTCTAGACCAATAGCTTCTCAAATGACTAAGCAATGAAGACCTCAATACCGAGAGAGTTGCTGTACTGACTACTCAAATAAATTCACCTCTGACGTCAGCTCGCGTCAGGCGAGTATCCACCAGAGGTGACGTCACACAAATATTGAATGGTTGTTACCACTGCTACGATCCCTCCTATGTACATATATATATATATATATATATATATATATATATATATATATATATATATATATATATATATATATATATATATATATATATGAAAACATGAGAGGTGAAAATGAATATGTAATATTATAAAGCTGATTAACAGCGTTTTAGCTATTAACGATGGTAATCGCAATGTAATATTAGATAGATGAACATAAATGCCAGATATTTGTAAATAAACTGTATCTGGGCGTAACAACTCGTCCCAGAGCTAAGGGGAATGTCCTTCGAAGAAATGTTAAGGGAAATCGGCCTGACAACACTGTAGGACAGGAGGGTTAGGGGAGACATGATAACGACATATACAATGCAGCGAGGAATTGACAAGGTGGACAGCGACAGAATGTTCCACAGATGGCACACAGAAACAAGGGTCACAATTAGTGAAGTTGAAGATTCAGATGAGTCAAAGAGATGTTAGGAAGTATTTCTTCAGTCACAGCTGTCAGGGAATGGTATAGTCTAGTAAGTGACGTAGTGGAGGCAGAAACGATACATAGTTTTAAGTCGATGTTTGAAAAAGCTCATGGAGCAGGGAGAGAAAGGACCTAGTAGTGATCAGTGAAGAGGCGGGACCAAGAGCTATGACTCAACCCCTGCAACCACAAATAAGTGAGTACACACACATACACACAAATGACCTGCTGGAGGAAATTGAATTCACTGACTCACTGTTTGCCAATGATACGAAACTAATGAGAAAAATGAAGAGAAAGGATCAGGCAGGACCAAACCTTCACTACCACTGGTGTTCACTACCACTGGTGTTCACTACCACTGGTGTTCACTACCACTGGTGTTCACTACCACTAGTGTTCACTACCACTGGTGTTCACTACCACTAGAGTTCACTACCACTGGTGTTTACTACCACTAGAGTTCACTACCACTAGTGTTCACTACCACTGGTGTTCACTACCGCTGGTGTTCACTAACACTGGTGTTCACTAACACTGATGTTCACTACCACTGGTGTTCACTACCACTGGTGTTCACTAACACTGGTGTTCTCTACCACTAGTGTTCACTATCACTGATGTTCACTACCACTGGTGTTCACTACCACTGGTGTTTACTACCACTAGAGTTCACTACCACTGGTGTTCACTACCACTGGTGTTCACTACCGCTGGTGTTCACTACCACTAGTGTTCACTACCACTGGTGTTCACTACCACTGGTGTTCACTACCACTAGTGTTCACTACCACTAGTGTTCACTACTACTAGTGTTCACTACCACTAGTGTTCACTACCACTGGTGTTCACTAGAACTAGTGTTCACTACCACTGGTGTTCACTACCACTAGTGTTCACTACCACTGATGTTCACTACCACTGGTGTTCACTACCACTGGTGTTCACTACCACTGGTGTTCACTACAACTGGTGTTCACTACCGCTGGTGTTCACTACGACTGGTGTTCACTATCACTGGTGTTCACTATCACTGGTGTTCACTACCACTAGTGTTCCTTACCACTAGTGTTCACTACCACTAGTGTTCACTACCACTAGTGTTCACTACCACTAGTGTTCACTACCACTAGTGTTCAAAACCACTGATGTTCACTACCACTGGTGTTCACTACCACTGGTGTTCACTACCACTGGTGTTCACTACCACTGGTGTTCACTACCACTGGTGTTCACTACCACTGGTGTTCACTACCACTGGTGTTCACTACCACTGGTGTTCACTACCAATGGTGTTCACTATCACTGGTGTTCACTACCACTAGTGTTCACTACCACTAGTGTTCACTACCACTGGTGTTCACTACCACTGGTGTTCACTACCACTGATGTTCACTACCACTGGTGTTCACTACCACTGGTGTTCACTACCACTCGTGTTCACTACCACTGGTGTTCACTACCATTAGTGTTCACTACCACTAGTGTTCACTACCACTGATGTTCACTACCACTGGTGTGCACTACCACTAGTGTTCACTACCACTGATGTTCACTACCACTAGTGTTAACTACCACTGGTGTTCACTACCACTAGAGTTCACTACCACTAGTGTTCACTACCACTGATGTTCACTACCACTGGTGTGCACTACCACTAGAGTTCACTACCACTAGTGTTCACTACCACTGATGTTCACTACCACTGGTGTGCACTACCACTAGA
>WNWK01037658.1:0-18380 GCA_009830355.1 Cherax destructor | reverse complement strand
TTTTTAATTGTGTTTGTGTAAATTTAATTTGCTTTTGTGCAGGCTGATCTACCTTAATACAAATCTACTTTTTCGGAATGACATCATTCCTTTACCTGTGTTTTTATATTGTATAAAAAGTTTTCATTTTTGGGGAGATGAGTCATATGTTCTGGCAAGTTATTATACACTAGTGAATAGGTATGTTTTTCACTGTGTAACTTAATTATTGATGTTAATGATCAACGGGGAGTTTTGTAGGGATGGGCTGTTAGTATAATTATTATTTTTTTACAATATGTTTTAAATTGTCTTCAATTTTTGTAATGAATAAAGTTTATTGGGCGTTGTCTGTATTTTACAGACGTGTGAATAATAAGTACTTGGGTGATGATATATTTAGTATATTTTGTTATACTGTCATTTACGTCATTTAGTGGCTGTTTGTGATTTATGTCCTTCGGGATTATGTCTACGGTTATTATTTTTTCTTTTCAGGGATGGTGTTGGGGATAAGTTTTTCGGGTTTTTGGGCATTTTTTTAATGTTTTGTATGTTTTCTTGTAGGGAAAATTTTGTTAACCTTGTTGTTGTTTTCCCGCACAGTTAGTGTTTGTATTTTGATACTCTGTCTTTTTTTTTCCGATTTCATGTGTTCTGTAATTTTTTTTTAAAAAAAAAATAAAAAAAAAATTACATCTTGATCACCTTTCCCATTATGAGAGGAGACTTCATGAAAATTAGAGGATTTGCCCCAAAAAATGGACCTACATCCAATTCCTTCTAACAAACCGATTCCCTTATTTTATGTGGCTAAAACCCCCTTATAATAATAATAATATTTTTATTTACTACAAGTACATGTACATGATATACAGGCCAGCTGACATCAATGACATACTACTATATAGAAAGTCCCCTTTTTATGTGAGATTTCGGGCAGATTAGGTCAGTGTCCTAGGATGCGACTCACCCAGTCGACTAAAACCCCGGTACCATTTTTCTGATGGGGAACTAGACAAAGGTGTAAAGAAACACGCCCAATGTTTTGCCCTGGTGGGGAAACGAACCCAGACCTCGCCGGGGAAGCGGGGCTTTTGCCACCCGACCACCAGAGCCCCCTTTGAATTTAGCGCCCTACGAATACAACAACGACAATAATAATTAGAATGTAATAAAAATACGAGAAAAATCTTTAATTTTTAATAATCCACTATAAAGAAAATCAAAGAAAAATTAGTGGGACTGTGGGTGATTTGGCATTAACAGAGGTAAAGGTATACAAGTTGGCGGCGGTTGCTAGTCGGAAGGTTAAGGTGTAAGCAGGAGATAGCACTTGGTGATGGGTGACTTGGTGGGCAGGGAGTTGTTGGTGGGTGGCGAGGGGAAGGCACTGGGTGCTGTTGGTGACAAGTTAATTGAGGCCAAAGATCCAAGCACTGATAATAATCTTATCTGGTTTTACTTAACGCATGTGGTTGACGCGTCCGGACATTCCTTCCTCCTTACTCAACCTTCTACAAAAATGTCAGTCAGTAATCAGGCAAAATAATGAAGGTTCATGTTTGACGTACAACCAGAGCGACGTACAACCAGAGCGACGTATATCCTTGTTATATAAATAGTCTGTAGTTTCTCGGGCACTTTGGAAGCACTACATTCACAGTCACCTCTTTTATACATGCAACATAATCAAGGGTATAGATAGGTGGTCTGTTTTATTTCGTTTGTTTTCTCATTTACCATATATACACTCGCATTATGATTTTTTTTTATTTATCTTGATGTAAGGGGACTCTCGAAGGTGAACCTTTTTCCTGATGAGGGGGAATTTCTCCTGGCGAATGGAAGGTTGGGGATTGAAGGTCGATCCTGGAGATGTGTGGGTGACAAATTAAGATCTGTCAGAAGCACATATGGTGGTGCTCAGCGCCCACACCAACAATTATCAATACAACTGCTCACCTTTATCATTTTTCAATATAACATAACTTCTTTCACCAACCCCAACCTTCACAGTCACTTCCACCAGACCCAACCTTCACAGTCACTTCCACCAGACCCAACCTTCACAGTCACTTCCACCAGACCCAACCTTCACAGTCACTTCCACCAGACCCAACCTTCACAGTCACTTCCACCAGACCCAACCTTCACAGTCACTTCCACCAGACCCAACCTTCACAGTCACTTCCACCAGACCCAACCTTCACAGTCACTTCCACCAGACCCAACCTTCACAGTCACTTCCACCAAACCCAACCTTCACAGTCACTTCCACCAGACCCAACCTTCACAGTCACTTCCCCCAAACCCAACCTTCACAGTCACTTCCACCAGACCCAACCTTCACAGTCACTTCCACCAGACCCAACCTTCACAGTCACTTCCACCAGACCCAACCTTCACAGTCACTTCCACCAGACCCAACCTTCACAGTCACTTCCACCAGACCCAACCTTCACAGTCACTTCCACCAGACCCAACCTTCACAGTCACTTCCACCAAACACAAACTTCACAGTCACTTCCACCAAACCCAACCTTCACAGTCACTTCCACCAGACCCAACCTTCACAGTCACTTCCCCAAACCCAACCTTCACAGTCACTTCCACCAGACCAAACCTTCACAGTCACTTCCACCAGACCCAACCTTCACAGTCACTTCCACCAAACACAACCTTCACAGTCACTTCCACCAAACACAACTTTCACAGTCATTTCCACCAAACCCAACCTTCACAGTCACTTCCACCAGACCCAACCTTCACAGTCACTTACACCAAACACAACCTTCACAGTCACTTCCACCAAACCCAACCTTCACAGTCACTTCCACCAGACCCAACCTTCACAGTCACTTCCCCCAAACCCAACCTTCACAGTCACTTCCACCAGACCCAACCTTCACAGTCACTTCCACCAGACCCAACCTTCACAGTCACTTCCACCAAACACAACCTTCACAGTCACTTCCTCCAAACACAACTTTCACAGTCATTTCCACCAAACCCAACCTTCACAGTCACTTCCACCAGATCCAACCTTCACAGTCACTTCCACCAAACACAACCTTCACAGTCACTTCCACCAAACCCTACCTTCACAGTCACTTCCACCAAACCCTACCTTCACAGTCACTTCCATCAAACCCTACCTTCACAGTCATTTCCACCAAACCCAACCTTCACAGTCACTTCCACCAAACACAACCTTCACAGTCACTTCCACCAAACACAACTTTCACAGTCATTTCCACCAAACCCAACCTTCACAGTCACTTCCACCAGACCCAACCTTCACAGTCACTTCCACCAAACACAACCTTCACAGTCACTTCCACCAAACCCTACCTTCACAGTCACTTACACCAAACACAACCTTCACAGTCACTTCCACCAAACCCAACCTTCACAGTCACTTACACCAAACACAACCTTCACAGTCACTTCCACCAAACCCAACCTTCACAGTCACTTCCACCAGACCCAACCTTCACAGTCACTTCCCCCAAACCCAACCTTCACAGTCACTTCCACCAGACCCAACCTTCACAGTCACTTCCACCAGACCCAACCTTCACAGTCACTTCCACCAAACACAACCTTCACAGTCACTTCCTCCAAACACAACTTTCACAGTCATTTCCACCAAACCCAACCTTCACAGTCACTTCCACCAGACCCAACCTTCACAGTCACTTCCACCAAACACAACCTTCACAGTCACTTCCACCAAACCCTACCTTCACAGTCACTTCCACCAAACCCTACCTTCACAGTCACTTCCATCAAACCCTACCTTCACAGTCATTTCCACCAAACCCAACCTTCACAGTCACTTCCACCAAACACAACCTTCACAGTCACTTCCACCAAACACAACTTTCACAGTCATTTCCACCAAACCCAACCTTCACAGTCACTTCCACCAGACCCAACCTTCACAGTCACTTCCACCAAACACAACCTTCACAGTCACTTCCACCAAACCCTACCTTCACAGTCACTTCCACCAAACCCTACCTTCACAGTCACTTCCATCAAACCCTACCTTCACAGTCACTTCCACCAAACACAACCTTCACAGTCATTTCCACCAAACACAACCTTCACAGTCACTTCCACCAAACCCAACCTTCACAGTCACTTCCACCAAACACAACCTTCACAGTCATTTCCACCAAACCCAACCTTCACAGTCACTTCCACCAGACCCAACCTTCACAGTCACTTCCACCAAACACAACCTTCACAGTCACTTCCACCAGACCTAACCTTCACAGTCACTTCCACCAAACCCAACCTTCACAGTCACTTCCACCAAACCCTACCTTCACAGTCACTTCCACCAAACCCTACCTTCACAGTCACTTCCACCAGACCCAACCTTCACAGTCACTTCCACCAAACCCAACCTTCACAGTCACTTCCACCAGACCCAACCTTCACAGTCACTTCCACCAAACACAACCTTCACAGTCACTTCCACCAAACCCAACCTTCACAGTCACTTCCACCAGACCCAACCTTCACAGTCCTCCATCTACACAACCCTCCACCTTACACATTCACTACATCACCCATAATAATAAAAACTTACTTCATACCAGGTGAATTAATGACAATTTTCCATGTCTGTAATGTCACAACTGTGGTGCAAGATTAGTGATGTCACACGCACACACACACACACACCCGGTGGCCTAGTGGTAAAGCTCTCGCTTCACGCATGGAGGGCCCGGGTTCTATTCCCGACGGGGCGGAAACATTTCGAAGTGTTTCCTTACACACACACACACACACACATACATACAACAGGCCTAGTGTCTAATCGACATGTGCCTAGGACAAAATGGTAACTAACACTTACACGCACGCACACACACACACACACGCAATTAGGCATACAGGGAAAGAAAAAGCACTTAGAAAAGTGGAGCAGCAGCCTAGCATAATATAAACAGTGACTAATATTTAGAAACTGCTGAATGTATGGGTGTTTTTAAAAGCTCTCATATGTATCAACAAATGATATAATAATAATTGTTGATACATAATTATTCCTGATTAGTGTGACAGATAATTCTATAAACTTTGAAAAGTTGTGTAGCCCAACATATTATAAACAGTAATTTTTCAAATACATGGGAAATGCTGAGAGTACTATAAGTGTTTTTTATAAAAAATATCTCATGTACCCCAGTAATTATTATAATAGTAAATATTATTATATATTAATAAGGAATAGAGTGAGAAATAATTCTATAATATTCAAAAGAGTAGCGTAGTCTAGCGTGATCAAGCGACCCCTCCATTTTTTTTATCAATAACAGAGACGAGAGTGTAACCGCACACACACACACACACACACACACACACACACACATGACAAGGTAACAGAAGTAAGACACGAGAGAGGGGGGTGGATAGACTGCATTTTCTTGGACTGCAAGAAGGCTTTCGACACAGTTCCTCACAAGAGGTTAATGCAAAAGCTAGATGATCAGGCACACGTAACAGGAAAGGCACTGCAATGGATCAGATAATATCTGAGAGGGAGGCAACAACGAGTCATGGTACGTGACGAGGTGTCAGAATGGGCACCTGTGACGAGTGGGGTTCCACAAGGGTCAGTCCTAGGACCTGTACTGTTTTTGGTATATGTGAATGACATAACGGAAGGGATAGACTCAGAAGTGTCCCTGTTTGCACATGATGTGAAGTTGATGAGAAGAATTAAATCAGTCGAGGATCAGGCAGGACTACAAAGAGACCTGGACAGGCTACAAGCCTGGTCCAGTAACTGGCTCCTTAAAGTTAACCCTGCCAAATGTAAAGTCATGAAGATCGGGGAAGGGCAAAGAAGACCGCAGACAGAGTATAGTCTAGGTGGCCAAAGACTGCAAACCTCACTCAAGGAAAAAGATCTTGGGGTGAGTATAATACCGAGCACATCTCCTGAGGCACACATCAATCAGATAACTGCTGCAGCATACAGGCGGCTGGCAAACCTAAGAATAGCGTTCCAATACCTCACTAAGGAATCATTCAAGACTCTGTATACCATATACGTCAGGCCCATACTGGAGTATGCAGCACCAGTTTGGAACCCACACCTGGTCAAGCACGTCAAGAAATTAGAGAAAGTGCAAAGGTTTGCAACAAAACTAGTCCCAGACCTAAGGGGATTGTCCTACGAAGATAGGTTAAGGGAAATCGGCCTGACGACACTAGAGGACAGGAGGGTTAGGGGAGACATGATAACGACATATAAAATACTGCGAGGAATAGATAAGGTGGACAGAGACAAGATGTTCCAGAGAGGGGACATAGAAACAAGGGGTCACAATTGGAAGTTGAAGACTCCTATGAGTCAAAGGGATGTTAGGAAGTATTTCTTTAGTCATAGAGTTGTCAGGAAGTGGAATAGCCTAGAAAGCGACATAGTGGAGGCAGGAACCATACATAGTTTTAAGACGAGGTTTGATAAAGCTCATGGAGCAGGGAGAGAGAGGACCTAGTAGCAATCAGTGAAGAGGCGGGGCCAGGAGCTGTGACTCGACCCCTGCAACCACAAATAGGTGAGTACAAATAGGTGAGTACACACACGTTATCAGGAGGAAAATGGTGGAGCACTTGGAACGGAACAAGATTATAAACGACAACCAGCACGAATTCATGGAAGGCAAATCCTGTGTCACAAAACGTTAAAGAGTTCAATGACAAAGTAACAGAAGTAAGACACGAGAGAGAAGGGGGGGTTGACTTTATTTTCTTGGACTGTAAGAAGGCCTTCGACATAGTTCGTCACAAGAGATTAGTGCAGAACCTAGAGGATCAGGCGTGTATAACAGGAAGGGCACTGCAATGGATCAGAGAATACCTGAGAGGGAGGCAACAACGGGTCATGGTAAGTGCTGAGGTATCACAGTGGGCGCCTGTGACGAGCGGAGTCCCACAGGGGTCAGTCCTAGGACCAGTGCTTTTCTTGGTATATGTGAATGACATGACGGAAGGGATAGACTCAGAAGTGTCCCTGTTCACAGATGATGTGAAGTTAATGAGGAAAATTAAATCAGATGAGGATCAGGCAGGACTTCAAAGAGACCTGGACAGGCTGGACACCTTGTCCAGCAAATGGCTTCTCGAATTTAACCCCGCCAAATGCAAAGTCATGAAGATCGGGGAAGGGCAAATAAGACCGCAGACAGAGTATAGGCTAGGTGGCCAAAGACTGCAAACCTCGCTCAAGGAGAAAGATTTTGGGGTGAGTATGGCACCGAGCACGTTTCCGGAAGCACACATCAACCAGATAACTGGTGCAGCATATGGGCGACTGGCAAACCTGAGAATAGCGTTCTGATACCTTAGTAAGGAATCGTTCAAGACACTGTACATCGTGTACGTCAGGCCCATACTAGAGTATGCAGCATCAGTTTGGAACCCACACCTGGTCAAGCACGTCAAGAAATTAGAGAAAGTGCAAAGGTTTGCGACAAGGTTAGTTCCAGAGCTAAGGGGAATGTTCTAAGAAGAAAGGTTAAGGGAAATCGGCCTGACAACACTGGCGGACAGGAGGGTTACGGGAGACATGATAACGACATACAAAATACTGCGTGGAATAGACAAGGTGGATAGAGACAGGATGTTCCAGAGATGGGACACAGAAACAAGGGATCACAATTGGAAGTTGAAGACTCAGATGAGTCAAAGGGATGTTAGGAAGTATTTCTTCAGCCATAGAGTAGTCAGGAAGTGGAATAGTATAGCAAGTGATGTAGTGGAGGCAGGAATCATACATAGCTTTAAGACGAGGTATGATAAATTTCATGGAGTATGGAGAGAGAGGACCCAGTAGCGATTAGTGAAGTGGCGGGGCCAGGAGCTGAGTCTCGACCCCTGCAACCACAATTAGGGAAGTGTACACACACACACACACACGCCCCGATGGCATGGTGGCTAGCGCTCTTGCTTCACGCACGGAGGGTCCGGGTTCAATTCCCGGCGGGGCCGAAACATTTCGAAGTGTTTCGTACACACACACATATATACAACAGGCCTAGTGTCTAATCGACATGTGCCTAGGACAAAATGGTAACTAACACATACATGGTGCGTGATGAGGTATCCCAGTGGGCGCCTGTGACGAGCGGCGTACCGCAGGGGTCAGTCCTAGGACCAGTGTTATTCTTGGTATATGTAAATGACATGACGGATGGGATAGACTCAGAAGTGTCTCTGTTCGCAGATGATGTGAAATTAATAAGGAGAATCACATCGGAAGAGGACCAAGCAGGACTTCAAACAGACCTGGACAAGCTTGACATCTAGTCTAGCAACTGGCTTCTCGAATTCAATCCCACCAAATGCAAAGTCATAAAGATCGGAGAAGGGCAAAGAAGACCGCTGACAGAGTACAGGCTAGGCGGACAAAGGCTACAAACCTCGGCAAAGGAGGAAGACCTTGGGGTGAGTATAACGCCAAGCACGTCTCCGGAGGCACACATCAACCAGATAACTGCGGCAGCATATGGGCGACTGGCAAACCTAAGATTAGCGTTCCATTACCTTAACAAGGAATCGTTCAAGACACTGTACACCGTGTACGTCAGGCCCATTCTAGAATATGCAGCACCAGTCTGGAACCCACACCTGGTCAAGCACGTAAAGAAACTAGAGAAAGTGCAAAGGTTTGCGACAAGGTTAGTTCCACAACTCAGGGGTCTGTCCTATGAAGAAAGGTTGAGGGAAATAGGACTAACAACACTGGAGGAAAGAAGGGTCAGAGGAGACATGATAACGACATACAAAATACTGCGGGGAGTCGACAAGATAGACAGTGACAGGATGTTCCAGAGAGGGAACACAGAAACAAGGGGACACAACTGGAAGCTGAAGACTCAGATGAGTCAAAAGGATGTTAGGAAGCATTTCTTCAGCCACAGAGTAGTCAGAAAGTGGAATAGTCTAGAGAAAGATATAGTGGAGGCAGGAACCTTACATAGTTTTAAGACGAGGTATGATAAAGCTCATGGAGCAGGGTGAGCAGAGACCCAGTAGCGGACAGCGAAGAGGCGGGGCCAGGAGCTGAGTCTCGACCCCTGCATCCTCAATTAAGTGAGTACAATTAGGTGAGTACACACACACACACACACACACACACACACACACACACAGTGTCTAATCGACATGTGCCTAGGACAAAATGATAACTAACACACACACACACACACATACACACACACACATACACACACACAGACCGGTTCAATTCCCGGCGGGGCCGAAACATTTCTAAGTGTTTCGTTACACACACATACATACATACATACAACAGGCCTAGTGTCTAATCGACATGTGCCTAGGACAAAATGGTGACTAACACACACACATACACACGCACACAAACTAACACACTCACACACACACACTCAGTGACCTTGATACCTCAAAGGCAATGGGACCAGACATCTCTCAGTGGGTCCTCAGAGAGGGAGCAGAGACGCTGTGTGTGCCACTAACCACGATCTTCAACACATCACTCAAAACTGGGCAGCTACCTGAGGTATGGAAAACAGCAAATGTAGTTCCCATTTTTAAGAAAGGAAACAGAAACGAGGCACTAAACTATAGACCAGTGTCACTGACGTGTATAGTATGCAAAGTCATGGAGAAGATTATCAGGAGGAGAGTGGTAGAGCACCTGGAATGGAACTAGATTATAAATGACAACCAGCACGGATTCAGGGAAGGCAAATCCTGTGTCACAAACCTCCTGGAGTTTTATGACTAGGTAACAGAAGACACGAGAGAGAAGAGTGGGTTGACTGCATTTTCTTGGACTGCAAGAAGGCCTTCGAAACAGTTCCTCACAAGAGATTAGTGCAGAAGCTAGAGGATCAGTCATGTATAACAGGAAGGGCACTGCAATGGATCACAGAATACCTGACAGGGAGGCAACAACGAGTCATGGTACGTGATGAGGTATCACAGTTAGCGCCTGTGACGAGTGGGGTCCCACAGGGGTCAGTCCTAGGACCATTGCTATTTTTGGTATATGTGAATGACATGATGGAAGGGATAGACTCAGAAGTGTCTCTGTTCGCAGATGATTTGAAGTTAATGAGGAGAATTAAATCAGATGAGGATCAGGCAGGACTACAAAGAGACCTGGGCAGGCTGGACACCTATCAGTGTGATGGTCGACTACTGATGGACGCTGGTGCGGGAGAATGATGCTCAAGTCCAGCGAAAAAGCCTGAAAACTGTGATGTAAATATGTTTTTATGACTGTATGAACACTTCTGTTTGTTTTGGCATGCCTATATACAATGAATTTACATTAAGATTACTTTTTGTCATTGCATTCACTATACTTAATATATGTTTATAACAGTGCCTGTGACTGTCAGTTAACAGTTATTATGTCGTTCTTCAATATTAAATAACCAAATTATTGACCATAAAATTTCATAATAACTTATGTAATTACGACTAACCAAGCTTTGATTCATGATCAGCTCATCAAAGTTAACTTTAAATAAATTTTGATTCCGAATTTTGTAAACAGTTAAATTTTGTTGGTTAATATAAGGTGGAGAAGTAGAGCAATTTGAATGCAGCAATTTTAAAAACGGTAAATGACGACAAATCTTGACTTACAAGCATCCAGGGTTCTGTGACAAAGTTTCAAACATAAGGAACCATTTGACAGAAATTAAGGCAAAATCTTGAGCGCAGACAAGAATGACATATAATATACACTGGTAGGTCATTGAATACTTTGGATGAATTAAAAAAGGCTTAGTTATCTGGGATGAGATGTCAGAGTGGGAAGGAGTGACAGCCAGGGTTACGCGAGGATATGTGAATGATATACCAAATGAGATTGATCCAGATGCATCTGTTTCCTGACGATTTAAAACTAATAAGGAGGCTAAAAACCGAGGACAGGGAAAAGTTATAAATTAATCTTGACATACTACAAGATTGGTCAGGTAAGTTGTTACTAAAATTTAACAAAAACAAATGCACGGTTATGAAGAAGACCAGATGCGGAGCTCAGACTCAGGGACAGAGGCTGCACGCGGCACTCACAGAGAAAGTCCTAGGTGTCCTAGGCATTTATGAACCATATAACCTCTGCGGTCAATGCTTGTCTGGCAAATCTAAGAGTAGCATTCAGGAACTTCAACAAAGAGTCATTTAAGGTCCTCTATAGAATATATGTCAGACCCATCTTGGAGTATGCAGAACAAGAATGGCTCCCATACCTGATAAAGTTTGTTAAAAAAATGAAGAGGGATTGCAGATATATTCAACGAATCTAGTTCCAAAGTTAAGGGGTATGAGCTATGAGAAAATACTAAAGGAACTGAACCTGACGATAGGGGAAAGAATGTCGAAATCGACAGTTACCAAACCGTCTCCTTGTGACGTCAGAGGTTCATTGTGCCTGTGTTAGCAAGTAAGTAATTAAGTAAGTTTATTCAGTTATACACAAATACAGTTACATAGATTATCAAACATAGCAGCATATGTGTAGAGGACCTAGAATAACCGAAAAAGTAAGACAAAGTGAATCATTTCCATTGGGCTGCCTTCCATGGCTTTGTCATGGCTGTACCCAGCTAGTTGTACTCATCATTCTATCCTCAATAAACGCCTGCAGAGTACGCAATTTGTGTTTTCATAACTCTGAATCGTATATACCTAACAAGTTGAAGGCACCCTTGACAAGTTAGGGTGATATTCTAGCAATATTTGGTGTGAAATCTTGATCCTGCCTTGCCACGACGTTCCCAGCCTACCCTCCATATATTCACTGTCAGAGAATACTGAACCAGCACAGAGCCCACACCAGACTAACGATATACATAAACTAGAGAATATCCCGAGAGTTACAACGAGAGTAGAGAGGTGAATGAGGTGGTTGGACTATTAGTAGAAACTAAACAAGAAAGGGAGGTGAAATAATTATAAAATTTAAAATATTCAGATTAAGTGAACTAAGCGATGGTGGAGGCTGACACTGTACACAGCTTCAGAAGTAAGTATCATCGGGCACTGAGTGACAAAAATCAGCATAGCTGATCAACCACAGTTAAAAAGTATGGTTTGGAGCTGGGAATCACCCCCAACAAAGACCACCGGGTGAGTACACTGGCCACCCGTCACTACTTGAATGATTACACAAAAATGTTTCACACACAATAACAGGGGAATAATGATTATTGTAGTGGTGATGATAGTAGTGGTGGCAGAGGAAGTGGTGATGTGTTTATCCAGAGGTTGTAGTGTGAGAGGTGTTGGAGATAAGGGCAGCCTGGAGATATATAGTATCATCTGACCAGACACTCATATCACTAGTCTCTCTTTCTTATTTCTCTCGTCTCGTCTGTCTGTCTGTCTCATTCTCTCTCTCACTCACACTCTCTCTCTCTCTCTCTCTCTCTCTCTCTCTCTCTCTCTCTCTCTCTCTCTCTCTCTCTCTCTCGCTCTCGCTCTCTCACATCCACACATACACACACACAGAACTTTATTCCGAATTGAACTAAGAGCTTCAGTTTCATTGTTGAATAAGAAACCATTAGACAGGTTTTCTATCATGTCATGTTTCCAAGTTCTTTTCATTTATTAGGTAAAAGGACACAGAAGCAACTAATGTGACATTTTATTGTGGTAACGTTTCGCTCTCTAGGAGCTTTGTCAAGCCGTTACAATGAACACAGGGACACAGAGGGTATATATAGGTATCACGTGAGTTAAAGCACTAAAGTGTTGAGGTGGTAATAGTAGTAGTAGTAGTAGTAGTAGTTGAAGTAGCAGTAGTAGTAGCTCTTTATTCTGTTTAATGGAGTCTGAAATAGAGATTAAAGATGATTCAAGGCATTTAGGTCTACGGAGATTTTCTTCTTTGGTCACTAGGCGGGCATCACTGAATCTAATTAAATGGTGGGAAGCGTGGCTGAAGTGTGTATTACTGATTTTCTCCAATATGGCGGAAAGGAGCAGACGGCGAGTCAACACTGTGTGTGTTGAGGTGATAAAAGGGGCAATTTACCCTAGTAATGCTGACTTGCTACTGCCAGCGATATGAATTATATGGTATACCGCTTAATGGATCAGCGAAGATCTTTGTGAAATGTGTCGTGAGCAGTGCATGGAGTCATCCATGCAGCCTTTGTGGGGAGGTGATCCCAAGGACTTTATGGCGGGCTTCTGGAAGGATCTTTCTCCCTAAAAATGACTTTGCGAAAGCAGATCCTGTCCTATGTGTTGATGGAGGAATTCCGGACGCATGTGTACGTGACCTATGCTGGACAGCTGAGGATGTGCTGGATCTGTGGGTCAGCGGGACATATGGCAGTGACTTGTGACAGTAGGCTGGTGCAGCAGCAGATTCGCCGTGTTGACAGTTTGCGGAAGGAAGATGTGGAGGGAGTGGCACAGGAAGATGTGGGCATGGCCACGACCGGCAAATGGAGTGATATCGTGGATAATGCAGAGGGACTTGTCCTTACTCTGCCGCCTGAATCACAGGGCCCGCTGACTGAGAGCCTTGCAGAAGCCCCTGGCTAGGAAGCGCTAGATTTGGGCTTGTCTGAGCCTCTGCTGGAGGACTTACAGAACATGCTGGATAGCCCCTTGGTTGAAGACTTGCAGCGAGGTGATGTGGGGCTGGGGGAGTCTATGGTGAGTCCTGAGACTGAGAGGGGTGGCGGGATTGAGGTGCTGCCACTCATACAGGTGCATGAGGTTGGTGTGGAGGTGCACAGGGGCGAGGATGGGGAGGAAATGGAAGCTACGGAGGAATCCCGTAAAAGGCCGAGTGGGACGGCAGATGACGATGTCCTCACTCCGGGAGAGCGAGTCTGTAAGAAGGCATGGGTAGATGTAACTAAGGGTGGAAAAGGGGGAATAAAGGGGAGGGAAATGGGGAAGGAAGGTAAAGGGAACGAGAGAAAGCTGGTCCAACGAAGGCGGTAGCACCGAGGTTGCAGAAGCATCGAGGAAAGCCCCTCTGCAGTTTTCCGGAGTTTAACAATGAATGTAAATGGCCTCTGAGCGGAGGTCAAACGCAGGTGAGTCGAGGTGACACTTAGACGTTTGAATGTTGACGTCTGCTTTTCTGCAGGAGCATAATTATAGGTGTGGGAAAGACTTGACTTTGAATGGGTACTCGATTTATGCCGGGAGTTCAGGGAGTTTCAAGGGAGGGGTGGCAGTAGGTATTCGAGGGACCAGCCCTTTTCGGTTGTTAGTCTGGGAAGAGGGGAAGAGGGTGGTGCGGGTGGAGGAGGTTTGGGGGGATATGAAGGTTTGCTTCTTGGCGATGAACTGCAGGGAAATAAAGGTGGACTTTGTGTGTGACGTGTTAGTGTATCATTTACGAGGCTTACCTATACCTGGAGTATACCTGGAGAGAGTTCCAGGGTTCAACGCCCCTGCGGCCCTGTCTGTGACCAGGCCTCATATTGGATCAGAGCCTGATCAACCAGGCTGTTACTGCTGGCTGCACGCAGTCCAACGTACGAACCACAGCCTGGCTGGTCAGGTACAGACTTTAGGTGCCTGTCCAGTGCCTGCTTGAAGACAGCCAGGGGTTTGTTGGTGATCCCCTGATGTATGGGTGGAGGCAGTTGAACAGTCTTGGGTCCCTGACACTTATCATATTGTCTCTCAACATGCTAGTGGCACCCCTGCTTTTCATTGGGGGGATGTTACATCATCTGCCGAGTTCTTTGCTTTCGTAGGGAGTGACTCTCGTGTGCACGTTTGGTACTAATCCCTTGAGAATTTTCCAATTGTATATAATAATGTATCTCTCCTTCTTGCATTCTAGGGAGTACAGGTTTAGGAACTTCAAGCGTTCCCAGTAATTGAGGTGGTTTATCGCAGTTATGCATGCCGTGAAGGCTCTCTGCACATTTTCTAGGTCAGCAATTTCACCTGCCTTGAAAGTTGCAGTTAGTGTGCAGCAATATTCCAGCCTAGATAGAACAAGCGACCTGAAAAGTGTCAACATGGGCTTGGTAACGGTCATAGGTGGAGATTGGAATTGCGTGATACGGAAAGAAGGATGTGGAACCGAGGGAGCCGGGGTGTGTGTTGGGCATTTTACAGGATGTTTTAGGGGCGGTTGTAGTGGAAGATGTCGTCAGGAGTGGGGCCTGGCATGTAGACCTGACTTTTTTGGGACGAGGTTATGCTGCACGGTTAGGCCGTCTTTATGTGACGAGGAGATGGATGTGGCCAAGTGGAATGTATCGATGTAGGTTTTTCTGATCACAGGGGCATGCTAGCTGAGTTGGGATGGGAGGGGGTAGTTAAAACTTACTCAAGTTATTGGAAGCTCAATGTGCATCTGTTGACGGGGGTGGAATGACGCGGGAGGTTTGCGGGGTGGTGGGAGGTCTTTTGGGGGGACGGACAAGGGGAGAAGGAAATCGTGCACTGGTGAAATGAGTAGGCTAAGGTGGGTATTCAGGACTATTGTAAGTGTGAGGGTAGGGAGGATTCTCATTTATGCTTTGGTTTACAGAGGTATTTAGAGGGACAGTTGTGGGATTGTTATGAGGGGGTCATCCCCAGGATGAGATTGCGGGATTGCGTGCGCAGTTGAGGGATGTTCAAAATGACAGGTTTCATGCAATCAGGGTTCGGGGAGGTGTTGAAGATGTGCTGTGGGGTGACAAGCCGTCCGTGACGGTATTGCGTAGTTTTCAGAAACAACGGAAATGTATGACAATGACGTCTTTGAAGGTGTGTGAGGCATTGGTTCCGACTATATCTGTCGACGCCGCGAGGGAGAGGCGAGGGCTAGAGAGATAGTGTTGGAAGGCATACTGCCGGGGATTAGTGAGGAGGACAGGGCTGGTATGGAGAGGCTATCACGGAGGAGGAGGTGTGGATGGCAGTACAAGGTATAAAACTAGGTAAAGCACCAGGGATCGATGGCATCCCTAGCGACTTTATGTACAGAATTGGAATGTGTTGTGGGCGTGCTTAAATAAAGTGTTTAATCAAATGAAATTGATGGGTTTCAAGAGTGAGGACCAGCGAATGGGTGTTGTGGTGGTAGTACACAAGGGGCAGGTGGTGGAGTTGATTCGAGACTCCCAGGATATATTGTTGCTATACGCAGATTATAAAATATTTGCCCGAATATTAGGAGACAGATTGAAGAGAGTGTTGGGGAATATTATTGAGCGTGGGCAATTTGGCATCCCGGGGCGCTGCATGTGGTCTGGACATGGTAGGATTAGAGCGTTCATTGAGGGTTGGGAGGGGGGGGGTGTTGGGGCTAGATTGGGAAACGGCTTACAATAGTGTTGAGAAGGAAATGTTACTGTCTATATTAAGGAAGAAAGGGTTTGGTGCAGAGCTAGTGAGATGGGTCCAGACTTTGTACAATAAGGCGATGGTGCACGTTCAGGTGAATAGGAGGGTGGGGATATAGTGGGTATGGGGCGGGGTTTGCGACAGGGTTGTCCCTTGTCTCAAATCCTGTTTGCCTGCTTGCAGGACTCATTTTATAGGTTGGTAATTGAAGGAGTACGGGGGGAGGGAGGGGATACAGGTGGTATCTCTGGTATAGTATGATATGTGGATGATACAACTATCTTGGTTGGAGGGGAGGAAGGGCTACAAAATATTAGTAGAATTATGTCTTTTTGGGGCAGCCACGTGGATGAGGGTCAACCGGGTGAAATCTAAGTTGTTGGAGGTAGGCTCATGGGTGGGGGTGAATTGGGACCTAGGTATGGGTGGATGGTTGTGGAGAGGTTGAAAATATGTGGGGTGATTTATTGTAATGATACTCAGCTGGCTAGGGAAGTGAATTCATCTGCTGTGGTGGCAGCGGCCATGAGAAGGATGGGAGGCTGGAGGCCTGGGGATGTGACATAATTACAAAGGGTCATCGTAGTTAATGTTTTGATATATAGTAGATTATGACACGTGGTGGCTGTGTACCCTTTAATCAGGAGGATGTAATGAACTTGCAAAAATGGGTTTTGAGGTATATATGGGGACTGTGGAAACTTTTTGGGTTGCTCAAGTTCCACAGGGTAATTGAGCCATATGGAACCTTAACCTGCCACCGGTAGTTACTCTGAGATTATGAACCCACACACCCACCCAAACAACATACACACTCAAGTTGGCAGAGGTAGTGAGATTGCACATATTAATTCATAGATTTACTCTCCTAGGAAGGTCTAGGTAAGTTGTACAGATAGTGACTAATATTAGGATTATTGAGGCAACTTTAGATATCAATAATGTAGTTCTAGCACCTTAACATAGGTAGATTTAGTGTTCAATAGGCGAACATTAGGTTATATAGGTCAATGAGAAATGGCAATCCCATGCTGAGGTCAAGCAGTGTGGGACTCACAACGCATGACCTGCGTTCCTCTCAGACCAGACATCAACGAGTGAACAAGTGCTGCGAACAGGCAAGCGTTCCCCATGTGACTCCCAACATCTGTCCTGGGGACTCGGAGGAGACATCTCGAAGTACTGTGGATATCTTCCTCCATCCAGACCCACTACAGTAGGACCATATATTTCTTTCTCTCAGTATCTGGCCAGTTTTCTGGGGAAAACGTGGGTGGGTTTTGCTGTGGGTCTCGTGCAGTCAGACGCTTATTAGAGGATATACCCTAGAGTTGGGAGATTCTGAGTTTAAGGCAGGACACTAATACCACTTGAATCTTGCAGAATTAAGTCCTACCGGCACGTGTCTTTCAAGGGAAAGTCCATAGAGGACTAAGGCTTAGGGAGTTTGGAAGACAAAGTGACAAAATTTTTCTCCATCAAGTAAGTTAAACTTTTTTAGTCGTGCATGTAGGTGGGGAATTCTTGTAGCTGCAGTTATTTAGAAATCTGTCCCATAAGCCACTTGTAAGTCTGAGAGGAGCATCTTAGAGTGTCGGTGTCAACAGTGCTTGCCAGGGGGCAGCTTACAAGGAGGCAGTCCAAAGACAAATTTCTACAGGCACCATTGGTTGAACAAGGGTGTGGTCATGACGTGGGTGAGTAGCAGAGGATGGGGCTCATCGCCTTGCAAAGGTGGCTGCAGAGTATATATGTGAAGCAAAAGTTTATAGGAGAGGAGTGGGGTAAGCGGGTGGGGTCGGTGATGAAGGAGGTCTGGAAGTGGTGGGAAGTAAAGAACTTTTTGTTGTGGCTTTTATTAATTGTTAGGGAGCTGCGGAGATTGAAGGGGGAATATTGGGAAGGGTGGGTTGGAGGAGATGGTGCAGGGGTGGCAGTTTCCCAATGTATAGTGGAAGGGTCTTGGTGGGGTTGGGAAAGTTGAAGTTACTGTCGAAGGTGCGGGAGACAGTGTTTAGGTTCTTACATGGGATTTTGGCTTCTCGGGCACAATT
>WNWK01037657.1:0-18381 GCA_009830355.1 Cherax destructor | reverse complement strand
ACTTATAATATGAGTAGGGGTAACATAATAGTAACATATTATTAAAAATTGAGATTATCGTATAGGAAAGTAATAATGAGCATTTTTCAAAGTAGTTTATAGTATGATCATTTAGTTTTGGGTGAGTAGGTGGTTTTGAGTTGAGTCTTAAATTGATTTTCAGACAAGATTATTTTAATATTTACTGGTAATGAATTCCAGATTCTGGGGCCCTTTATGTGCATAGAATTTTACATAGGTTGATATGAACACGGGGTATATCAAAAAGTGATCTGTGTCTTGTGTTGTGGTCATGGGTCCTATTAAAGTTGGTGAGGAGAGTTTTGAGCAGAGGGTTTATATTAGAGTGTAAAGTTTTATATATGTAGTAGGCACAAGAGTAAGAATGAATGTTCTTTACGGTGAGTAGTTTGAGACTTTTGAATATTGGTGGAGTATGCTGTCTAGAGTGGGAATTTGTTATCATTCTGACTGCGGCCTTTTGTTGTGTTATGAGTGGTCTAAGGTGATTTAACGTTGTTGATCCCCATGCACAGATTCCATAGGTGAGATACGGGTAGATAAGTGAATGATATAGTGCAAGGAGAGCTGATTGAGGTACATAATAGCGTATCTTTGATAATATGCCTACTGTCTTCGAGATTTTCTTGGAAATTTGTTGTATATGTGTTTGGAATTTAAGGCTACTGTCAAGGTGGATTCCTAGGAATTATATTTATAGATGGGGTTGTAAAAGAAGTAAATGCTAGGGTGTTGGGGAGAGGGGTGGGATTAAATTTTGGAGAATTAAATGCAAAATGGGAGTTGACACAGTTACTTTTTGCTGATGATACTGTGCTTATGGGAGATTCTAAAGAAAAGTTGCAAAGGTTAGTGGACGAGTTTGGGAGAGTGTGTAAAGGTAGAAAGTTAAAAGTGAACATAGATAAGAGTAAGGTGATGAGGGTATCAAACTATTTAAATAAAGAAAAATTGGATATCACATTGGAGAGAGGGATTATGGAAGAAGTAAATGTTTTCAGATATTTGGGAGTTGATGTGTCAGCGGATGGGTTTATGAAGGATGAGGTTAACCATAGAATTGATGAAGGAACAAAGGTGAGTGGTGCGTTGAGGTATCTGTGGAGACAAAAAACGTTATCCATGGGGGCAAAGAAGGGAATGTACGAAAGTATAGTCGTACCAACACTCTTATATGGGTGTGAAGCATGGGTTGCAAATGCTGCAGCGAGGAGGAGGCTGGAGGCAGTGGAGATGTCCTGTCTAAGGGCAATGTGTGGTGTAAATATTATGCAGAAAATTCGGAATGTGGAAATTAGGAGAAGGTGTGGAGTTACTAAAAGTATTTGTCAGAGGGCTGAAGAGGGGTTGTTGAGGTGGTTTGGTCATTTAGAGAGAATGGATCAAAGTAGAATGACTTGGAGAGCGTATAAATCTGTAGGGGAAGGAAGGCGGGGTAGGGGTCGTCCTAGAAAAGGTTGGAGGAAAGGGGTAAAGGAGGTATTGTGGGCGAGGGGCTTGGACTTCCAGCAAGCATGTGTGAGCGGGTTAGATAGGAGTGTATGGAGACGAATGGTTTTTGGGACATGACAATCTGTTGGAGTGTGAGCAGGGTAACATTTTGTGAAGGGATTCAGGGAAACCAGTTAATTGATTTAGTTGGACTTGAGTCCTGGAAATGGGAAGTACAATGCCTGCACTTTAAAGGAGGGGTCTGGGATAGTGACAGCTGGGAGGGACAATTCTCAGCTGTCGTATCTGAGCTAATCTGCAAAGACAGTGATTATGTATGTGTGTGGTGAAAGTGTTGAATGATGATGAAAGTATTTTCTTTTTTGGGGATTTTCTTTCTTTTTGGGGATTTTCTTTCTTTTTGGGTCACCCTGCCTCGGTGGGAGACGGCCGACTTGTTGAAAAAAAAAAAAATCTGAAACAAAAGTTCTTTATGTATTTTTATCCCTTCAGGAAGCTTGTTATTGATGCGTCTTTGATTCTGTTCAAAGGTAAACTGTCGTTCAAGCAGTATATACCAAGCAAGAGGAAATGCTTTGGTATAAAATTGTTTGTACTTTGTGATTGCTACAATGGTCTTGTATTGGATATAATTGTGTACACTGGAAGTAATACATTGCAAGATACCAGAAAGTTATTGGGTATCTCTGGTAATGTAGTTAGAACAATGATGGAACCATATCTTGGTAAGGGGCATATATTATATACGTACTGATAACTGGTACACAATTCTCCATGGGGAAGTGGAACAGAATTCTACCTCCGTGAGCCATGCGTGTCGTAAGAGGCGACTAAAATGCCGGAGCAAGTGGCTAGTAACCCCTTCTCCTGTATATATTACTAAATGTAAAAGGAGAAACTTTCGTTTTTCCTTTTGGGCCACCCCGCTTCGGTGGGAAACGGCCTACGTGTTGAAAGAAAGAACTGGTACACAAGCCCCTTACTCAGTGATTTCTTGCGAGTGAACATGACAGACGTGTGTGGCACAGTGCGTGTAAATCATAAGCATATGCCCAGGTTCGATACAGGCACTCACAGAAGTGTGGTGCAGACGTTTTCTGCGAATGACATCATGGCATTTCGGTGGCATGACAAATGAGATGTCACATTGTTGACATCAATTCACCGAAACTAAATGACAGGCAGTGGCAGGCAGAATAGAGACCAATGAACCCATTCTAAAACCTGCAGCTGTGATGGACTACATCCTCAGTATGCACTCAGTGGACAAATGTGACATGGAAATTGGGTTTGCTGATTGTTTTCGTAAGAGTTATAAGTGGTACATAAAACTCTTTTTCCATCTTCTGGACATTTCCATGCTCAATGCTTATAATATGTATAAGTTGAAGACCAGAAACAAACCACCATATGGTGAATTTTGTTTGTCTGTTATCAGACAAATAATATTCAAGTACAGTGGACCCCCGAGTTTCATGATTAATCCGTTCCAGAGAGTCCGCTGAAAGGCGAAATGCACGATTGGCGAATCCATTTTCCCCATAAGAAATAATGGAAATCCAATTAATCCGTTTCAGACACCCAAAAGTATTAACAAAAAAAAAAAATTTTTAAGAGATTAAATATAGATTTACATACAGAAAACAATGACACATAAATAAAATTGTTTGTACTTTGTGATTGCTACAATGGTCTTGTATTGGATATAATTGTGTACACTGGAAGTAATACATTGGATAAATGAAAATTTAACATCACACATACAGAAAACAATGACAAATAAATATAAAGCACTAATAAAATGGATAAATGAAAATTTAACATCACACTTACCTTTATTGAAGACTTGTTGATGTATAGAACACGGGTAGGAGGGGAGAGGGAGGCGAGTTTATTATGCTTCAATAATGATGCTAATATCATCTCTATGGCATATTTATCTATTACAATTCATCTAATATGACATATTAAATAATATTAATAACATAGAAACATGATATATACAGTGGTCCCCCGAGTAACGAACACCCCGGAAATCGTACAATTATATAAGTATAATATTGTAAGTGCTTGTGGAAGTGTATTTTTGGGGGCCTGAAATAGACTAACCTACGTGACATTATTCCTTAACCCTTTGGGGGTCGACAGGCCTTCTCAGGAAAGTGTTCCTGGGGTCGAAATTTTTTTGGAAAAAAAAAAATAATATTTTCTTATGAAATGATAGAGAATCTTTTTCCGATCATAACGCCACCTAAATTATGAAATTTGATCGAAAACTAACGAAATTATGCTTTCGCGAAGTTAGCGGTAGCCATGACACTTACGCATCGGCGATTTTGCCCACTTTGAGCCCTATTTTCGACAAATTCCAATGTTTAAGTCTCCTAAAATTATAGCTATTTCGCTAGAACTCCATTTCTTCGATCGATTGAGTACAAGAAACCGCCTATTTACCAATTTCATCTACCCAAAATAGTGGTCAGAAAATGGCAATTTTCCAATTTTTACACAAATTTCAAACGATGCCAATTTCAAAATAGGGTCCAGAGTAAACAAGGCAGACATTCCTGGCACTAAAATAACATGTTCTCTGTTCATTAGTCACGTCTCCAGGCCCCTGTTCCATTACTTTTGCTTTTCATTTTGAATTTTTATTCTCACAAAAAATAGAAGATTTACTGTTATGTATACAACTGCATCATTGTAAAAATGGTATAAATAATATCAGAGCACTTGTGCATGAATATAAGACTCGCCAGTTGATGTGCATTGGAGGCATGGTGTGATTTGTTTACTCTTGAACATCGTCAAAAATCGAACATTTTCGCTACTTTGAGCTCAATTTCAAGGTACTTGTCATTGTCATACCAATCAAAATCATTTCTATTTCTGTAATATATCTTCCATTCTATCAAATGAGACCAAGAAAACTAGAATACATCAATAAATACCATACGAAAATCGACTGCAAAGTCGCTGTTTTAATCGAAAAAAACGGTCAGAGTTTTTTTTCTCTTATTATGCAGTGTGTACTGCAGGATTTTTTTTATACTGCGCACACTGACCACACAGACCCATTCTTTCATATGTATGCCTACCAGACGTTTTCTGCTTAAATTGAGGCCGCTAGAATTTGGGCGTACTAGTACGGCACCAACCCCTGCTCGTAAAATGTACTAGTACGGCACCGACCCCCAAAGGATTAAGGGAGTAAATTCGTTCGGTAATGGCACTTGAGCAGGCTTCTAGGATGAAGTTTTATCGTTACTTGGGGGACCACTGTACTCTAGAATTAATAAAATATGTCATTACGAATGTGAGGAGTAAGTGATGCTGGTGTTATTGTTGGGTTTACTGAGAGAAGCCATACATATTAGTGGTAGTGGAGGCGGCATCAGAAGCCAAGACCACTATTCACGCTGAAACAATGTACGTATTTATCTTTTTAACTTTAGTAATGTATACAGGAGCAGGGGTTACTAGCCCCTTGCTCCCGGCATGTTAGTCGACTCTTACGACACTCATGGCTTACGGAGGAAGAATTCTGTTCCACTTTCCCATGGAGATAAGAGGAAATAAGAACAAGAACTAGTAAGAAAATAGAAGAAAACCCAGAGGGGTGTGTGTATATATATGCTTGTACATGAATGTGTAGTGTGACCTAAGTGTAAGTAGAAGTAACAAGACATACCTGAAATCTTGCATGTTTATGAGACAGAAAAAAGACACCAGCAATCCTACCATCATGTAAAACAATATTTACACTTTAATTTATAAATAAGAAATACAGTGGACCCCCTACTTTCGGCCGGTCTGAGTATCGGCCGATTCGACTTTCGATCGCTTTTTTCGGCCAAATTTTTTTCCCGACAATCGGCCGTTTCCCTGACTATCGGCCCGCATACCAGATCTGTCTGCCTGCCTGCGCTTGCGCGCCTCCTTGCGCAGGCGCCGTGAGCAAGTCTAGCTTTGTTTACCATTGAGTGAACATTACATTTCACAATAAATTCATTGTGTTTAGTGCTTGTTTATTGATTGTGACTGTGAAATAAGCCACCATGGGCCCAAAGGAACTTCATAGTGGCAGCCCTTTGGTAAAGAAAGTGACAAACACGATAGAATTGAAGAAAGAAATTGTAGCAAAGTACCAAAGTGGTGGAGGAAAAGAGAGGGGAGAATGTGTCTTCTTCAGTGATTCACTGATTCTTCAATATGTACAATACTAAAGCAGAATGAGTCGATAAAGGCTGTAGTACCAGCCAGCGATAAAGTGTAGCATTAACAGTGTAGCAAGTAAGTTAAGAGATTAAGCGATAGAAAAATGACGACACGAAACTTAACTCCTCTATTGTTGTTTGAGGTAGTAATATAAGGGCACGGAGTCCTAAGCCGCCCTCTGCCACCATCTCCTCCAAAATAAGTGTAAATATTTCTTATTTATAAATTAAAGGGTAAATTTTTCTTATTTATAAATTAAAGTGTAAATATTTCTTATTTATAAATTACATACACTGTTTCAGTGAATAGTGGTGGTGGTCTGCTGTTACCAGGCCCAACACCACCACTATATGTACGGCTTATGGTCAGTGGCCCTTATAAACCAAGCAACAATAACACTATCGCCAGTTCCCTCATACATAATGACATATTTTATTCATTCTAGAGTATATATCGTGTTTCTGTGTTATTAATATTGTTTATTATGTCATATTAGATGAATTGTGATAGATAAATATGCCATAGAGTTTATATTAGTGTTGTATTGAAGGGATATCTTGTCCTGCCTCCAAACAAACTCTCCTGCCTCTCTAATATGCCAACAAGAGTCTTCAATAAACGTAAAACTGATTCAAATGTTCATTTATCACTAAAATTAGTGCTTTATATTTATTTCTCATTGTTTTCTGTAAGTAAAACTATAGTATTTATTCTTTAAAAAAATTAATTTTTGGTGAATATTTTTGGGTGGAAATGGATTAATTGTATTTACATTATTTCTTATGGGAAATAATGGTTCGACTTTCGGCCAGTTCAAGTTGAGGCCTAGCTCCTAGAACTGATTATGGCCGATACTCGGGGGTCCACTGTATTTACACTTTATAAATAAGAAATATTTACACTTTATAAATAAGAAATATTTACACTTTATAAATAAGAAATATTTACACTTACCTTGGAAGAGATGTTAGTTTAATTAGTTTGGTGGATGAGATGCTGGCAGAGGTTTAGGGTGGTGGAAGATAGCAGGGCAGCGTATGTTCAGTGGCTCTATATTCCTCCAACAACATTGTAGAGTTACTTTCATGTCCTTTTTCTTTTGCTTAATCGCTTAACTTACTTGCTACACTGTTAATGCTACACTTTATTGCTGGCTGGCGCTATATCTTTTATCGACTCCTGCTGCTTTAGTATCGTAGAATCACTGAAGAAGGCACATTCTCCCCTCTGTCTTCCTCCTCCACTTTGGTACTTTGCTACGAGTTTTTTCTTGAATTCTATCGTGTTTCTCACCTTCTTTACCAAAAGGCTGGCACTAGGGTCTTTCTTTGGGCCCATGATGGCTTATTTAGCAGTTGCAAGCACAAAAAACAATGGATTATTATGAAATGTATCGTATGAACCCGTGGGATGATGGTCACTCGCCCACAAACAATGCCACACTGACTCTGAATGTTGTGTGGGAGCCGCTCCTGGCCGCATGGATGCCTTCCATACTACCGCCGAATCGCAAAAGAAAATCATGAACCTTGAGTCTATTTTTCACCGAAAAAAGGAGCTGAAAGGCAAAATTCACGAA
The DNA here is from genome assembly GCA_009830355.1 of Cherax destructor. Lineage (NCBI taxonomy): Eukaryota > Metazoa > Arthropoda > Malacostraca > Decapoda > Parastacidae > Cherax > Cherax destructor. The sequence continues at coordinate 11,111 of WNWK01037657.1, read as the reverse complement.
ACACGATGCCGCTGAAACTCAGGGGTCCACTGTACCAAGTAACAACAGCTTTACATGCTTTAACTGATGTGGATTCCATGCACATATACTGTATATAAGGTCATGAATGCTGCCTGTGGATGTTCATTACATGTATCCTTAACCCTTTGGGGGTCGACAGGCTTTCTCAGGAAAGTGTTCCTGGGGTCAAAAATTTTTTGGGGAAAAAAAAAAAATTTCTTGTAAAATGATAGAGAATGTTTTTCCGATCATAACGCCACCAAAATTATGAAATTTGATCGAAAACTAACGAAATTATGCTTTTGCGAAGTTATCGGTATCTATGACACTGACGCATCGGCGATTTCACCCACTTCGAGCCCTATTTTCGACAAATTCCAATGTTTCAGTCTCCTAAAATTATAGCTATTTCGCTAGAACTCCATTTCTTCTATCGAATGAGTAGAAGAAACTGCCTATTTACCAATTTCATCTACCCAAAATAGTGGTCAGAAAATGGCAATTTTCTAATTTCACACAAATTTCAAACGATGCCAATTTCAAAATAGGGTATAGAGTAAACAAGGCAGACATTCCTGGCACTAAAATAACATGTTCTCTGTTCATTAGCCACGTCTCCAGGCCCCTGTTCCATTACTTTTGCTTTCCATTTTGAATTTTTATTCTCACAAAAATAGAAGATTTACTGTTATGTATACAACTGCATTATTGTAAAAATGGTGTAAATAATATCAGAGCACTTGTGCATGAATATAAGACTCGCCAGTTGATGTGTATTGGACGCATGGTGTGATTTGTTTACTCTTGAACATCGTCAAAAATCGAACATTTTCGCTAATTTGAGCTCAATTTCAAGGTACTTGTCATTGTCATACCAATCAAAATCATCTCTATTTCTGTAATATATCTTCCATTCTATCAAATGAGACCAAGAAAACGAGAATACATCAATAAATACCATACGAAAATCGACTGCAAAGTCACTGTTTTAATTAAAAAAAAACGGTCAGTTTTTTTTCTCTCATTATGCAGTGTGTACTGCAGGATTTTTTTTATACTGCGCACACTGACCACACAGACCCATTCTTTCATATGTATACCTACCAGACGTTTTCTGCTTAAATTGAGGCCGCTAGAATTTGGGCGTACTAGTACGGCACCAACCCCTGCTCGTAAAACGTACTAGTATGGTACTGACCCAGAAAGGGTTAAATTTGCTAGTTTGGCATTTGCTGCAGCAGTTATTGAATTGATGTGTGCCTCAGGTGGAATGCTCAGAACTAAATAACAAAAAAAGGCACAATACCGTGACTGGAACAATACACAAATAACCCGCATATAGAAGAGAAGAGCTTACGACGACGTTTCGGTCCGACTTGGACCATTTACAAAGTCACAATAACAAAAAGAAGGGTGGGGGGGGAGTTTATATTGGCAGCAGATCCATTTGTAATCTTTCTTGGTCTATGTCTCTTTGCATTTTTCTCATTAGTTTTACATTGTCTGCAAACATCCACACCTCTAACAAAATTTCCTGTCATTTTTACATACACAAGAATCAGTACTGGACCAAGTACTGGCCCTCGTGGAACCCCACTCGTGACACTCTCCCATTCCAATACCTCCTCCCTGACAGTCAGATTTGCTTCCTTCCCATTAGATATTTCTTGATCCACTATAGTGCTTTCCTGTAGATCCTGCTTGCTCCTCTAGCTTTTGTGCCAGTCTTTTGTGGGGTACTTTATTGAACATCTTGCAATCCAGAAATATACAAGCTACCCATCCTCTCTCTTATGCGTAGCTTTTGTTACCCTATCATAGAAACCTAGCAGATTTGTGAGACAGGATTTACCATTTTGAAAACCTTTCCAGGTGCTCTGCTACTCTTCTGTAATCTCTATAACCTTACATACTATGCATGTTAGCAACTCAATCCTGTTATCCAATGCCACCTGTCTGTACCCTTTTTTTAATATTGGGACTACATTCACTGTTTTTCAGACCTCTGGCAGCTGCTCTGTTTCAAATGATTTGTTAATGATTGCTGCTAGTTGTTCCTCTTCTCCCTCACAAAACCCAAGGAGAGATTTTGTCTGGTCTCATTGCCTTCGAGGTACAGTGGACCCCCGGATTTCATCATTAATTCGTTCCAGAATGCTGTTCAAGTGCCGTTACCGAACAAATTTGTTCCCATAAGGAATAATGTAAATTAGATTAGTCCTTTTAGACCCCCAAAAATACACTTACAAAAGCACTTACAAAAATACACTTACATAATTGTTCGAGTTTGAGCAGTACGAAATTTGGGAGTCCACTGTATCTAGTTCTCTCAGTATTTTTGTCACCTCTCCTGTTGTCTCTCTCACACTGTTCCTGAGTCCACTGAGAATTCCTCCCTAAATCTTGTTTTCAGCTCCTCACAGACTTCTTGGTTATTGCTAGTGAGCTCCCATCCTTCCTTCCTTCCTTATTACATGGTACCTCACAGTTGTCTTCTGATGCGACTGTGCATCAACTTTGGTTTAGATTTGGCATTTGATGCTATGTCATTCTCAGATTGCCATTTCTTATGTTATTTTCCCTTACTTTATCATCAAGGTTCTCCTACATGTACTAGTGTGGGGGTTAACTTCACTTAAAGGTCTTATTGTCTAGTGATACTTACACTCATGATTCTCTGCTACATCTGAAAAAAACTTCACCAGCCCTCTCCATGGGTTATTTAAACCACCATTATAAAAAAATAGAATCTATTTAGAGAGGTACATACAAATCTTAATCATAACACCATCCCCCCAGGCATCTCCAAAACACATTGTCCACCTCCACACTTAATACCTCCTTTTCTCAACATCACTCCTACCCTCAGTGTCTTGACACACTGTTCTCATAGGTTAATGATGGCTGCTTCAATTTTAGTACATAACTCTTACCTCTGGCACACCATTCTGCCCAGAAATATATCAACAAAGCCCAGTCTTTACCACCAGTTCTACCTTGCAGAAGGGAGGAGGAGTTTAGCTAGCTCCTCCCACATCAAACAACAACAATAAGAAAAGACTGTCATCTTGCACAATCTACACATGTACCCACAATAATAATAATCATACACCTTATTTACTTTTTACAAAAGACTTACTTTATAAACTACTTATTTAAATGTGTGTATTTATAACATATTATATTGAGAAAATCAGATTAATTCAGCTCCTTTTCAAGTCTTAAGGGTGGCCTCACCTCAAGACTTCATTAAGCAAAATTGTGATCAATTCAATATAGAGTGGACCCTCGGTTTTCGCCGAAAATTCGTTCCAGAATGCTGCTCAAGTGCCATTACCGAACGAATTTACTTCCTTAAGAAATAATGTCACGTAGGTTAGTCTATTTCAGACCCACAAAAATACACTTGCAACAGCACTTACGAAAATACACTTACATAAATGTTCGAGTTTGGAGATGACCGAAAACCGAGGGACCACTGTAATTAGGTATTTCTGAGTAGTGGTTACTTAAATACATCAATACATGTTGGGTCCTATAGCCCCATAACACCATTCAGCCTCTCTTCTTACCCATGCATATTTATTTCTGGCTCTTCTACTTGTTTTCCTATTTAACATGTTTTTATGCTCTTGCACTTCTAACTTTTGCCTCCCTGCACTGCTGGGTGACCCATGTGCTCATTCTGTTCTTGACTGTGGTTCTTCTGCTTATTATTTTATTTTATTAACACATCAGCCGATTCCCACCAAGGCAGGGTGGCCCGAAAAAGAAACATTTTCATCATCATTCACTCCATCACTGTCTTGCCAGAGGGGTGCTTTACACTACAGTTATAAAACTGCAACATTAACACCCCTCCTTCAGAGTGCAGACACTGTACTTCCCATCTCCAGGACTCAAGTCTGGCCTGCCGGTTTCCCTGAATCCCTTCATAAATGTTACTTTGCTCACACTCCAACAGCATGTCAAGTATTAAAAACCATTTGTCTCCATTCACTCCTATCAAATATGCTCACACATGCTTGCTGGATGTCCAAGCCCCTCACACACAAAACCTCCTTTACCCCCTCCCTCCAACCTTTCCTAGGCCGACCCCTACCCAACCTTCCCTCCACTACAGATTTATACATTCTCGAAGTCATTCTGTCTCGTTCCATTCTCTCTACACGTCCGAACCACCTCAACAACCCCTCCTCAGCTCTCTGGATAATAGTTTTGGTAATTCCGCACCTCCTCCTAATTTCCAAACTCCGAATTCTCTGCATTATATTCACACCACACATTGACCTCAGACATAACATCTCCACTGCCTCCAGCCTTCTCCTCGTTGCAACATTCATCACCCATGCTTCACACCCATATAAGAGTGTTGGTATAACTATACTCTCATACATTCCCCTCTTTACTTCCATGGACAAAGTTCTTTGTCTCCACAGACTCCAAAGTGCACCACTCACCCTTTTCCCCTCATCAATTCTATGATTCACCTCATCCTTCATAGACCCATCTGCTGACATGTCCACCCCCAAATATCTGAATATATTCACCTCCTCAATACTCTCTCCCTCCAGTCTGATATTCAATCTTTCGTCACCTAATCTTTTTGTTATCCTCATCACCTTACTCTTTCCTATATTCACTTTCAATTTTCTTCTTTTACATTTTTTTTTTTATTAACACATCGGCCGATTCCCACAAGGCAAGGTGGCCCGAAAAAGAAAAACTTTCGTCATCATTCACTCCATCACTGTCTTGCCAGAGGGGTGCTTTACACTACAGTTATAAAACTGCAACATTAACACCCCTCCTTCAGAGTGCAGACACTGTACTTCCCATCTCCAGGACTCAAGTCCGGCCTGCCGGTTTCCCTGAATCCCTTCCTAATATAATAATATAATAATAATAATATCTTTATTTACTACAAGTACATGTACATGGTATACAGGCCTAGCTGACATCAGTGACATACTACTATATAGAAAGCCCCTTGTTATGCTGAGCATTTCGGGCAGTTTAGGTCAGTATCCCAGGATGCGACTCACACCAGTCGACTAACACAAAAATGTTACTTTGCTCACACTCCAACAGCACGTCAAGTATTAAAAACCATTTGTCTCCATTTACTCCTATCAAATATGCACACGCATGCTTGCTGGAAATCCAAGCCCCTCGCACACAAAACCTCTTTTACCCCCTCCCTCCAACCTTTCCTAGGCCGACCCCTACCCCGCCTTCCCTCCACTACAGATTTATACAGTCTCGAGGTCATTCTGTTTCGTTCCATTCTCTCTACATGTCCGAACCACCTCAACAACCCCTCCTCAGCCCTCTGGATAATAGTTTTGGTAATCCCGCACCTCCTCCTAATTTCCAAACTCCGAATTCTCTGCATTATATTCACACCACACATTGACCTCAGACATGACATCTCCACTGCCTCCAGCCTTCTCCTCGTTGCGACATTCATCACCCATGCTTCACACCCATATAAGAGTGTTGGTATAACTATACTCTCATACATTCCCCTCTTAGCTTCTATGGACAAAGTTCTTTGTCTCCACAGACTCCGAAGTGCACCACTCACCCTTTTCCCCTCATCAATTCTACGATTCACCTCATCCTTCATAGACCCATCTGCTGACATGTCCACTCCCAAATATCTGAATACATTCACCTCCTCCATACTCTCTCCCTCCAATCTGATATCCAATCTTTCGTCACCTAATCTTTTTGTTATCCTCATCACCTTACTCTTTCCTATATTCACTTTCAATTTTCTTCTTTTACATACCTTACCAAATTCATCCACCAACCTCTGCAACTTCTCTTCAGAATCTCCCAAAAGCACAGTGTCATCAGCAAAAAGCAACTGTGACAACTCCCACTTTTTATTTGATTCTTTGTCTTTTAACCCCACACCTCGTGCCAAGACCCTCGCATTCACTTCTCTTACAACCCCATCTATAAATATATTGAACAACCACGGTGACATCACACATCCCTGTCTAAGGCCTACTTTTACCGGGAAATAATCTCCCTCTCTCCTACACACTCTAACCTGAGCCTCACTATCCTCATAAAAGCTCTTCACTGCTTTCAGTAACCTACCTCCTGTTCCATACACCTGCAACATCTGCCACATTGCCCCCCTATCCACCCTATCATACGCCTTTTCCAAATCCATAAATGCCACAAAAATTTCTTTACCCTTATCCAAATACTGTTCACCTATATGTTTCACTGTAAACACTTGGTCTACACACCCCCTACCTTTCCTAAAACCTCCTTGTTCATCTGCTATCCTTCTCTCAGTCTTACTCTTAATTCTTTCAATAATAACTCTACCATACACTTTACCAGGTACACTCAACAGACTTCTTCCCTATAATTTTTGCACTCTCTTTTGTCCCCTTTGCCTTTATACAAAGGAACTATACACGCTCTCTGCCAATTTTTTGGGTCACCCTGCCGCTTGGAAACGGCTGACGTGTTGAAAAAAAAACATTTATTTGATATTCCTCCTGGGAAAACCATATCTGTACTCACCTCCCTTGGCTTAGTCTCTGTTATTGCTATAATGTCTGGGAAGCCTCTGCTATTCGTTCTATCCATTCATTGACATTATTTGTATACCACACTTCCAGTTTTCTTTCTGTTAATGTGTTCATGTTCCTGGGGTCCTGTTCTCTTGGTTCTTATCCATGTGTCGGGACGAGTAGGTGTAGGGAATTGTGAAGGTTGTTGCCAATCTTCTTAGGAAAAGTATAATAGAAAAAGACAATAATAACAAGAACAATAAACACTTTATTTTAATAGAAAGAAATGTAAATAATAAATACGTAAATATGACTATAATAATCCTATCTTAAGAAAATGAAAAATGAAAACAAAAAATATATATATCTGATCCAAAGCTAGATATTTACAGCTGTGTTGATCTTGTTAACACAGAAGCAATGAATCGATATTAGACTCCGTGGTGTTGTTGTTGTTGTTGTTGCATCGATGTTTCCCAAAAATCCAACAGTTTTCCACATCCACAATGTCACAATGATATCAGGGACTCAGGTGAAGGTTGTCCCCTGGTAAAGTACAGTTGCCTAAGGTTTCTAGAGTGTGGACTTAGGAACTACTGGCGTAGTGAAGAATTGGTGTTAACGACTCTTGTTTCTCACTTGGTGAGTCGCCGGCCCCCACTCAGCCTTGAATCTGATGATCCGTGCGAAACAGAGGACTGTGATAGAAACCAAAAGAATTACTTACCACTCTAGTATTAATTTACATAGTAGGCATAAGGCCTTTAAAAGAAATGGTGAAACTGTAACAAATAACTTTACCAAAAACCAAGGCAGGGCAGAGCAGAAGTGAATGTTGCTAAACATGAGTGAAGCTCAAAACAAATTAAAGAGTGAAGCTCTTGAACATAAAATAATTAAGATACGAGCAGCTGTGAAGTACTTACAGTGAGGTCGGGCGTGGTCAGTCGAGTGATTTCAACCTGTGGCCGGAGCTTAGCATTACACCTCTCACCAGGTGGAAAAGGAAGGGGTATAGCGAGCTAGACACTCACCCCACCTCAACAAGCAAACTACCATTCAACCATCACTTTACATACCTTCACACTTTCATCACTCCTATCTATGGACTTTTCCCTCACACTCCCCCATACCAAGACTGCTAGTCAAGGAATAGAAGTAGAAATTATGAGGTAAAAGTCCCCCCAAAAAATGAAAGTCGCATAAGTACAAATATTCTACTGACTGTCACGACTTAACCAGTCAGAGAAATAATTAGATGAACCATTGATATACACAATACGAAACTTAAAAGCCTGGAGTGCTAATGTCCACCTCAAGGGGCGACTGTTGGTTCCCTTAAAGTTTCTAGGTATACCATTGGTTTATGGTCTGTTTCTAGAATGAATTCTTTCCCCAGTAAATAGAATTTGAGTTATAGGTATCTTGTTTCTGGTGGAGGAATTTATAGGCTCAGAGTACTGGAAGCAGGATCGTGGATATGAGGTGTAGTAAGCCATTGACACCTTTGCACGACCCATACTTTTTGACACCTGCGTGTTCATATGTGGCCTGAAATATGTCTGTCTGGTTTTATGCCACATCTTACGATGGGCCCAGTGTTCGGTCACTGGCAGGTCATGAGCCATTTGGAGAATTGACTCGCGGCATTGGTCGGGATGACTAGGAGGAATAATCTACTGTAAGAGAATTATGTTTAAACACAGATTTATATAAGATCCCGTCATGATATTCAAACTTATGTAGCAGTATCTTCCCTGGATAACTGTATTATTTATAGCATGACTATGGCAATCCCGAAGTGAAGGGCAAGTCTGCTGTAAATTGATAAAGTCATCTTTGGACATAAGATCTGTGGCAATTAAAGGATCAATAGAAGGAGAAGCCTGAGCTTTAGTCTTTACGTTACTTGGGACAGATGGTATATGGTTGGAGGTGGCAACTTTACTGTCATCTACCGAGTGAACAGGTGATCCTGCCATCTCAATTTCGAGTGTAGTATCATCTGTTTCAACTTGCAAATGACTATTACTATGAGATATAGGAGATTTCGCAACAGAATTGACAAGCTTATCTACCTTGGGAGGAGGCTGAGCTGAAAAACTTGCATCTATGTGAGATGACGAAAGATCGGTCTTCCAAGGAGGAATGGCACCTTTAACGTTACCTATTATTATAGAGCAAATTGTGATGGGAGCTAGTACCGCATTAGTCCAACCTGTAAACCATTTGGACCTGATGTAACACCGCATGGTAGGAAACGTGTCTGTACGGCCCAAGTAATCTGAAAGAGTAGTGGAGGCATGAGTGGGTTTGAGATTAGGGAACAGTTTATTCAAATGACTATACAAGTGAATCCAGTGTCTCTTAATATCTTAGATACCTTAAGACCATTAACTGTTCCTGAACAGAAGGGTGCTTGTTCATTACCGTCTTTGACGCATCTACCCACCTTGTGAACTATCTTAGAAGGGCAATCGGGCGTTTATGTCCTTTCCCACCACATACATGACAAACTAGGATAAATGATTTTTGTTCTCCCTCTACATGAGACTTAACCTTGGTTCTGTGAACCATTGCCCTTAGGGATTGAACCCTTCAGGCCCTTATAGGAATTATGGGCTTCCGCATACAAGTCAGCGGCCCAGCAACTTCCCAGCCTTAATCAGATTACGTTCTCTAATGAAGGTTCGTATCTGGTGGGCAGAGCCGTCAGGAACTGGTCGGCAACCATGAAATCTCTAAGAGATGCATAGTAGTGATCAATTCCTGCGCTGTCTATCCAAAAATCAAACAAACGAAAGAGAGTAATCTGTAACTGCTGGAAATTCTGACCTGATTGTAATGCGGCATACCTGAAATTCTTCCTATAAGAGTTAGTGGTTTTCTGGTAAGCCTTAAGAATTGCCTTTTTTAACAGATTATAGTCACAAATGATATCATGTAACAAAGTTGCATAAATGTTCAAAGCTGTCCCTGAGAATAACATACCCAGCCTAGTAGCCCAAGAATCCACTGGCCATTCACAGAGGGTAGCTGTATTTTCAAATCTGATAATATAAGAAGTGATGTTTTTTCCCTCTGTGAAGGATGGTGAGTTGGGTGTGGGTATATGAAGGAGTGGGAGGCTTCACTACGCCTCATTTAATTTCTGCTGGGTAAGAACTAGTTTTTTTTCTAATTCTAGGCGAGCTTTCTCTAACTCACATCTTTCCCTTTTTCTCGTGCATCACGTTCTCTAGACTGTTGTTCATGTACTGGTGCTCTCTCTTCACGATCAAGTCTATCACGTTCTTTTTTTTCTTCTAGTTCTCTTTCTAACTGTCTCTCTTGTCTCTCTCTTTCAATTTTTCTTTCTCCTTTCTCTCTTCTCTCAACTCTCTCTCTCATTTTTTTCTTTTCTCTCAATTCTCTCTCTCTCCTTTTCTCTTCTCTCTCAATTCTCTCTCTCTCCTTTTTCTCTTTCTCTCAATTCTCTCTCTCTCTCCTTTTTCTTCTCTCAATTTCTAACTGTCTCTCCTGTTTTCTCTTTCAATTTCATTCTTTTTTCCTGAATCTTAGTGGCTATGAACGATTCTAAAGTTTTCCCCCTAATACCTAGTTAACCCCAGCATTCATCCAGAACTGGTATTCCTCCATACTAACCGGGATAACTTAACTTACTGGGTGAATGAAACAAATATAATACAAAACGGAGGGTTCAAATCCTGCCCGCTACAACTGAACAAACAAAACCGGAGGGTTCAATCCCTACTTCGATTTATACAGTATAAATTGACCGGAGGGTTCTATGCCAGTCCGACCAAACAGTAAGGAGAATGGGATCACTTGACCATCCACTCTTCCCACTATAATCAAGAGTGTCCTGTGACAGTTCCCTTGATATAACATACAAGAACTCAATGAAGAAGATTTATCACTGGAAAATCTCGGATCCTAGAGTCTATTCCTAAAATAATCTTCAAGCTCGAAACAAAGGTGGGCAGACGTAACTAGCACATCCTGCCTTGACTTGACTAACATAAACAAAGAGTATTTAACAATCACCAAATCCTTAAATACCTTTACTGTAGTCCTACTATAGCAAATGAATACTTATGGAGGGTGGCAACCATCTGTGGTGTGGAGCGGGGAGGTAAAGACTGCGTCGCTGATGGCGGAGTTCCAATAATGTAGCTAGGTACCCGGCTCAAGTCGAGTAGCGTTGAATCGTGTTCGAGGTGTCGAATCTTTGAGTCTAATCCTGGCAAGTCGCCCGTGAAGGTTGTTGCCCCAAACTTCTTAAGAAAAGTATAATAGAAAAGACAATAATAACAAGAACAATAAACACTTTATTTTAATAGAAAGAAATGTAAAAAAATAAATACGTAAATATGACTATAATAATCCTATCTTAAGAAAAATGAAAAAAGAAAACAAAAAAATATATATATCATCCAAAGCTAGATATTTAAGCTGTGTTGATCTTGTTAACACAGAACAATGAATCGATATTAGACTCCGTGGTGTTGTTGTTGTTGCATCGATGTTTCCCAAAATCCCAAAAGTTTTCCACATCCCCAATGTCACAAA
>WNWK01037656.1:0-18382 GCA_009830355.1 Cherax destructor | reverse complement strand
CAATTGCAGTAGAAATTTATTTAAAAGTGTGATAATCTAAGTATTTTAGCTAAAAAATGAGTTTTGCCAGAAAATCACTCAAACCGCTCTAAAACGTCGAAATATGCAATAAAATACGATTTTAGCACATTTTTCTGAGCTTTTTAATATTTCATGTATTTTTTCGAAAATAATATTTAATATTATATAAAAATATTGATTTTTATAGATTTTTAATATGATTTTTTAAAAATAAGTAAATAATTAATATATACTAAAAAATGCTATAAAACTTGATTTTATTGCATTTTTTGACGATTTAAAGCATTTTAAAGGATTTTCTGAAAACACTATTTTTTTAGATAAAATATACCTATGAGTAAGCTTTCTAAAAGAAAATCATAAAATTTTGCTTCCTTTTCCCATAAATTTCAATTGCAGTAGAAATTCTATTTAAAAGTGTGATAATCTAAGTATTTTAGCTAAAAAATGAGTTTTGCCAGAAAAGCACTCAAACCGCTCTAAAACGTCGAAATATGCAATAAAATACGATTTTAGCACATTTTTCTGAGCTTTTTAATGTTTCATGTATTTTTCGAAAATAATATGAAATATTCTATAAAAATATTGATTTTATAGATTTTTAATGGGATTTTGTAAAAATATGTAAATAATTATAAATATTCAAAAATGCTATAAAACTTGATTTAATTGCATTTTTTGACGATTTAAGGCATTTTCAAGGATTTTCAAAAACTATTTTTTTAGATAAAATACACCAATGAGTAAGCTTCCTAAAAGAAAATCATAAAATTTTGCTTACTTTTCCCATTAATTTAAATTGCAGTAGAAATTATATTTAAAAGTGTGATAATCTAAGTATTTTAGCTAAAAAATGAGTTTTGCCAGAAAAGCACTCAAACGCTCTAAACGTCGAAATATGCAATAAAATACGATTTTAGCACATTTTTCTGAGCTTTTAATGTTTCATGTATTTTTCGAAAATAATATGAAATATTCTATAAAAATATTGATTTTAAAATTTTTAATGGGATTTTTAAAAATATGTAAATAATTATAAATATTCAAAATGCTATAAAACTTGATTTATTGCATTTTTTGACGATTTAAGGCATTTTCAGATTTTCTGAAAACTATTTTTTAGATAAAATACACCATGAGTAAGCTTCCTAAAAGAAAATCATAAAATTTTGCTTACTTTTCCCATAAATTTCAATTGCAGTAGAAATTATATTTAAAAGTTGAAATCTAGTATTTTAGCTAAAAATGAGTTTTGCAGAAAAGCACTCAAACCGCTCTAAAACGTCGAAATATGCATAAAATAGATTTTAGCACATTTTTCTGAGCTTTTTAATGTTTCATGTATTTTCGAAAATAATATGAAATATTCTATAAAAATATTGATTTTTAAGATTTTTAATGGGATTTTTAAAATATGTAAATAATTAATAAATATTAAAAATGCTATAAAACTTGATTTTATTGCATTTTTGACGATTTAAGGATTTTCAAGGATTTTCTGAAAAACTATTTTTTTAGATAAAATACCTATGAGTAAGCTTCCTAAAAGAAAATCATAAAATTTTGCTACTTTTCCCATAAATTTCAATTGCAGTAGAAATTTATTTAAAAGTGTGATAATCTAAGTATTTTAGCTAAAAATGAGTTTTGCCAGAAAAGCACTCAAACCGCTCTAAAACGTGAAAATGAAAAATACGATTTAGCATTTTCTGAGCTTTTAATGTTTAATGTTTGAAAATAATATGAAATATTCTATAAAATATTGATTTTTAGATTTTAATGGGATTTTAAAATATGTAAATAATTTATAAATATTAAAAAATGCTATAAAATTTGATTTTATTGCATTTTTTGACGATTTAAGAAATTTTTAAGGATTTTCTGAAAAACTATTTTTTTTTTTAAATATACCTATGAGTAAGCTTCCTAAAAGAAAATCATAAAATTTTGCTTACTTTTCCCATAAATTTCAATTGCAGTAGAAATTCTATTTAAAAGTGTGATAATCTAAGTATTTTAGCTAAAAAATGATTTTGCCAGAAAAGCACTCAAACCGCTCTAAAACGTCGAAATATGCAATAAAATACGATTTTAGCACATTTTTCTGAGCTTTATAATGTTTCATGTATTTTTCGAAAATAATATGAAATATTCTATAAAAATATTGATTTTTATAGATTTTTAATGGGATTTTTTAAAAATATGTAAATAATTGATAAATATTCAAAAATGCTATAAAACTTGATTTAATTGCATTTTTTGACGATTTAAGGCATTTTCAAGGATTTTCTGAACACTATTTTTTTAGATAAAATACACCAATGAGTAAGCTTCCTAAAAGAAAATCATAAAATTTTGCTAACTTTTCCCATAAATTTCAATTGCAGTAGAAATTCTATTTAAAAGTTTGAAAATCTAGGTTTTTTAGCTTTAAAATGAGTTTTGTCAGAAAAGCACTCAAACCGCTCTAAAACGTCGAAATATGATATAAAATGCAATTTTAGGCAATTTTTCTGAGCTTTTTAATGTTTCATCTATTTTTGGAAAATAATATGAAATATTCTAAATTAATATTGATTTTATATAGATTTTTAATGGGATTTTTTAAAAATATGTAAATAATTTATAAATATTAAAAAATGCTATAAAACTTGATTTTATTGCATTTTTTGACGATTTAGGAAATTTTTAAGGATTTTCTGAAAAACTATTTTTTTTTTTAAATATACCTATGAGTAAGCTTCCTAAAAGAAAATCATAAAATTTTGCTTACTTTTCCCATATATTTCAATTGCAGTAGAAATTCTATTTAAAAGTGAGATAATCTAAGTATTTTAGCTAAAAAATGAGTTTTGCCAGAAAAGCACTCAAACCGCTCTAAAACGTCGAAATATGCAATAAAATACGATTTTAGCACATTTTTCTGAGCTTTTTAATGTTTCATGTATTTTTCGAAAATAATATGAAATATTCTATAAAAATATTGATTTTGAAATTTTTTTAATGGGATTTTTTAAAAATATGTAAATAATTATTAAATATTAAAAAATGCTATAAAACGTTATTTTATTGCATTTTTTGACGATTTAAGGCATTTTCAAGGATTTTCTGAAAAACTATTTTTTTAGATAAAATAAACCTATGAGTAAGCTTCCTAAAAGAAAATAATAAAATTTTGCTAACTTTTCCCATAAATTTCAATTGCAGTAGAAATTATATTTAAAAGTTTGAAAATCTAGGTTTTTTAGCTAAAAAATGAGTTTTGCCAGAGAAGCACTCATACCACTCTAAAACGTCGAAATATGCCATAAAATGCAATTTTAGGCAATTTCTCTGAGCTTTTTAATTTTTTTTTTTTTATTAACACATCGGCCGATTCCCACCAAGGCAGGGTGGCCCGAAAAAGAAAAACTTTCATCATCATTCACTCCATCACTGTCTTGCCAGAAGGGTGCTTTACACTACAGTTATAAAACTGCAACATTTACACCCCTCCTTCAGAGTGCCGGCACTGTACTTCCCATCTCCAGAACTCAAGTCCGGCCTGCCGTTTCCCTGAATCCCTTCATAAATGTTACTTTGCTCACACTCCAACAGCACGTCAAGTATTAAAAACCATATGCCTCCATTCACTCCTATCAAATACGCTCACACATGCTTGCTGGAAATCCAAGCCCCTCGCACACAAAACTTCCTTTACCCCCTCCCTCCAACCTTTCCTAGGCCGACCCCTACCCCGCCTTCCCTCCACTACAGATTTATACACTCTCGAAGTCACTCTGTCTCGTTCCATTCTCTCTACATGTCCAAACCACCTCAACAACCCCTCCTCAGCTCTCTGGACAATCGTTTTGGTAATCCGCACCTCCTCCTAATTTCCAAACTCCGAATTCTCTGCATTATATTCACACAACACATTGACCTCAGACATGACATCTCCACTGCCTCCAGCCTTCTCCTCGTTGCAACATTCATCACCCATGCTTCACACCCATATAAGAGCGTTGGTATAACTATACTCTCATACATTCCCTCTTTACTTCCATGGACAAGGTTCTTTGTCTCCACAGACTCAAGTGCTCCACTCACCCTTTTCCCCTCATCAATTCTATGATTCACCTCATCCTTCATAGACCCATCCGCCGACATGTCCACTCCCAAATATCTGAATACATTCACCTCCTCCATACTCTCTCCCTCCAATCTGATATCCAATCTTTCGTCACCTATTCTTTTTGTTATCCTCATCACCTTACTCTTTCCTATATTCACTTTCAATTTTCTTCTTTTACACCCCCTACCAAATTCATCCACCAACCTCTGCAGCTTCTCTTCAGAATCTCCCAAAAGCACAGTGTCATCAGCAAAAAGCAACTGTGACAACTCCCACTTTGTATTTGCTTCTTTATCTTTTAGCCCAACACCTCTTGCCAAGACCCTCGCATTCACTTCTCTTACAACCCCATCTATAAATATATTGAACAACCACGGTGACATCACACATCCTTGTCTAAGGCCCACTTTTACTGGAAATAGTCCCCTTCCCTCCTACACTCAACCTAGCCTCACTATCCTCAAAAACTTCACTGCTTAGCCCTTTCCCTCTATTCCATACACCTGCAACATCTGCCACATTCCCCCTATCTACCCTATCATACGCCTTTCCAAATCCATAAATGCCACAAAACATCTTTACCCTTATCCAAATACTGTTCACCTATATGTTTCACTGTAAACACTTGGTCTACACACCCCCTACCTTTCCTAAAGCCCCTTGTTCATCTGCTATCCTGCTTTCGAAAAATATTGATTTTTATAAAATATTGATTTTTATAGACTTTTAATGGGATTTTTAAAATATGTAAATAATTGATAAATATTCAAAAATGCTATAAAACTTGATTTAATTGCATTTTGACGATTAGGCATTTTCAAGATTTCTGAACACTATTTTTAGATAAAATACACCAATGAGTAAGCTTCTAAAGAAAATCATAAAATTTGCTACTTTTCCCATAAATTTCAATTGCAGTGAAATTCTATTTAAAAGTTTGAAAATCTAGGTTTAGCTTTAAATGAGTTTTGTCAGAAGCCTCAAACCGCTCTAAACGTCGAAATATGATAAAAATGCAATTTAGGCAATTTATCTGAGCTTTTAATGTTTCATCTATTTTGAAAATAATATGAAATATTCTAAATTAATATTGATTTTATATAGATTTTTAATGGGATTTTTAAAAATATGTAAATAATTTATAAATATTAAAAATGCTATAAAACTTGATTTTATTGCATTTTTGACGATTTAGGAAATTTTAAGGATTTTCTGAAAAACTATTTTTTAAATATACCTATGAGTAAGCTTCCTAAAGAAAATCATAAAATTTTGCTTACTTTTCCATATATTTCAATTGCAGTAGAAATTCTATTTAAAAGTGTGATAATCTAAGTATTTTAGCTAAAAATGAGTTTTGCCAGAAAAGCACTCAAACCGCTCTAAAACGTCGAAATATGCAATAAAATACGATTTTAGCACATTTTCTGAGCTTTTAATGTTTCATGTATTTTTCGAAAATATTATGAAATATTCTTTCGGAACTTACTCATAGGTGTATATGAAAATAGTTTCTCAGAAAATCCTTAAAATCCTAAATCAAAATGCAAAAGCATTTTATAATTAATAACATTTTTAAAATGATTAAATCATATAATATTATAGAATAGTTATATTAGATCATGAACAAAAAGCTATGAAAATTTTTTGCATTTGCTTAGTTTGTTTGAAACTATTTTATAAAATGACTCTAATGAATTCTAAAAAGGAATCAATAATCGTTTACATCTATATTATTTATAAATTATATTATCATTAAAAATTTTTTTCATTAAAGTCAAATGCTAAAAGATATGCAATCTTTATTGAGACGAATTTTTAAAAATGCGATATTTTAAATAGAATTTACTGAATTAAATTTATGATATAATTTATGATTTCTTTGAAGCTCCATAGGTTATTTATTAAAAAAAATATTTCAGAAAACTTGAAAATCTTAATCTAAAAATGCATAAATAGTTTTATAGCATTTTAATATTTATAATTATTTACATTTTTAAAATCCCATTAAATCTATAAAAATAAATCAATTAGAAATTTCATATTATTTTCCAAAATACATGAAACATTAAAAATCAGAAAATGGCTAAAATTATTTATTGCATATTTCGACGTTTTAGACGGTTTGAGTAAGCTATCTGCAAAACTCATTTTAGCTAAATACTAGATTAATCAACTTTTAAATAAATTTCTCTGAATTGAATTTATGGAAAATTAGAAAATTTTATGATTTTCTTTTAGGAAGCTTACTCATAGGTGTATTTTATCTAAAAAAATAGTTTTCAGAAAATCCTTGAAAATGCCTTAAATCGTCAAAAAATGCAATAAAATAACGTTTATAGCATTTTGAATATTTATTAATTATTTACATATTTTTAAAAATCCATTAAAATCTATAAAAATCAATATTTTATAGAATATTTCATATTATTTTCAAAAATACATGAAACTTTAAAAAGCTAGAAAAATGTGCTAAAATGTATTTTATTGCATATTTCGACGTTTACAGGGTTTGAGTGCTTTTGAAACTCATTTTACTAAAATCTAGATATCACTTTAAATGAATTTCTACTGCAATTGAAATTTATGGGAAAAGTAAGAAAATTTTATGATTTTCTTTTAGGAAGCTTACTCATAGGTATATTTTATCTAAAAAAATAGTTTTCAGAAAATCCTGAAAATGCCTTAAATCTCAAAAAATGCAATAAAATAAGTTTTATAGCATTTTTGAATATTTATAAATTATTTACATATTTTTAAAAAATCCCAATAAAAATCTATAAAAATCAATATTAATTTAGAATATTTCATATTATTTTCCAAAAATAAATGAAACATTTAAAAGCTCAGAAAAATTGCCTAAAATTGCATTTTATTGCATATTTCGACGTTTTAGAGCGGTTTGAGTGCTTCTATAACAAAACTCATTTTTTAGCTAAAATACCTAGATTTTCAAACTTTTAAATAGAATTTCTACTGCAATTGAAATTTATGTGAAAAGTTAGCAAAATTTTATGATTTTCTTTTAGGGAGCTTACTCGTAGGTATATTTTATCTAAAAAAAATAATTTTTCAGAAAATCCTTGAAAATGCCTTAAATCGGCAAAAAATGCAATAAAATAAAGTTTTATAGCATTTTTGAATATTTAAAAATTATTTACATATTTTTAAAAAATCCCATTAAAAATTTATAAAAATCAATATTTTTATAGAATATTTCATATTATTTTCGAAAAATACATGAAACATTAAAAAGCTCAGAAAAATGTGCTAAAATCGTATTTTATTGCATATTTCGACGTTTTAGAGCGGTTTGAGTGCTTTTCTGGCAAAACTCATTTTTTAGCTAAAATACTTAGATTATCACACTTTTAAATAGAATTTCTACTGCAATTGAAATTTATGTGAAAAGTTAGCAAAATTTTATGATTTTCTTTTAGGGAGCTTACTCGTAGGTATATTTTATCTAAAAAAAAATAATTTTTCAGAAAATCCTTGAAAATGCCTTAAATCGTCAAAAAATGCAATAAAATAACCTTTTATAGCGTTTTTTAATATTTATTAATTATTTACATATTTTTAAAAAATCTCATTAAAAATTTATAAAAATCAATATTTTTATAGAATATTTCATATTATTTTCGAAAAATACATGAAACATTAAAAAGCTCAGAAAAATGTGCTAAAATCGTATTTTATTGCATACTTCGACGTTTTAGTGCGGTTTGAGTGCTTTTCTGACAAAACTCATTTTTTAGCTAAAATACTTAGATTATCACACTTTTAAATAGAATTTCTACTGCAATTGAAATTTATGGGAAAAGTAAGCAAAATTTTATGATTTTCTTTTAGGAAGCTTACTCATAGGTATATTTTATCTAAAAAATAGTTTTCAGAAAATCCCTGAAAATGCCTTAAATTGTCAAAAAATGCAATAAAATAACGTTTTATAGTATTTTTGAATATATATCAATTATTTACATATTTTTAAAAAATCCCATTAAAAATCTATAAAAATCAATATTAATTTAGAATATTTCATATTATTTTCCAAAAATAAATGAAACATTTAAAAACTAAGAAAAATGGCCTAAAATTACATTTTATGGCATATTTCGACGTTTTAGAGCGGTTTGAGAACTTTTCTGACAAAACTCATTTTTTAGCTAAAATACGTAGATTATCAAACTTTTAAATAGAATTTCTACTGCAATTGAAATTTATGGGAAAAGTAAGCAAAATTTTATGATTTTCTTTTAGGAAGCTTACTCATAGGTATATTTTATCTAAAAAAATTGTAGATGAATGGTTCAGAGAACCGACAAGTTGTTAAATTAGACACATATGCAACACTTGGGTATCTTTATTGAGGAAACGTTTCGCCACACAGTGGCTTCATCAGTCCAATACAAAGTAGAAAGGTGTAAGGAGAGGAGGAGTTTGAGGTTATCAGTCCCTCGGCCTGGAGTCGATGTGTTCAGTCCATCAATCTTGTTATAAGTGTAGCACAAGGCCGTAGAGGTGGCTTATATGCTGTAATCAGGTGAGATGCAGCAGGAGGAGGCAGGTCATAGTGGTATCAACCACTAGTCGAAGTAAGTCCTTGTCCAAAGGTTTGGACAAATGTTGAAGAATCCCTTTGTATCAAGATCCCAAGAAGTTGCTGTGTCAGACAGGATGTAGATGAATGGTTCAGAGAACCGACAAGTTGTTAAATTAGACACATATGCAACACTTGGGTATCTTTATTGAGGAAACGTTTCGCCACACAGTGGCTTCATCAGTCCAATACAAAGTAGAAAGGTGTAAGGAGAGGAGGAGTTTGAAGTTATCAGTCCCTCGGCCTGGAGTCGATGTGTTCAGTCCATCAATCTTGTTATAAGTGTAGCACAAGCCCGTAGAGGTGGCTTATATGCTGTAATCAGGTGAGATGCAGCAGGAGGAGGCAGGTCATAGTGGTATCAACCACTAGTCGAAGTAAGTCCTTGTCCAAAGGTTTGGACAAATGTTGAAGAATCCCTTTGTATCAAGATCCCAAGAAGTTGCTGTGTCAGACAGGATGTAGATGAATGGTTCAGAGAACCGACAAGTTGTTAAATTAGACACATATGCAACACTTGGGTATCTTTATTGAGGAAACGTTTCGCCACACAGTGGCTTCATCAGTCAATACAAAGTAGAAAGGTGTAAGGAGAGGAGGAGTTTGAGGTTATCAGTCCCTCGGCCTGGAGTCGATGTGTTCAGTCCATCAATCTTGTTATAAGTGTAGCACAAGGCCGTAGAGGTGGCTTATATGCTGTAATCAGGTGAGATGCAGAAGGAGGAGGCAGGTCATAGTGGTATCAACCACTAGTCGAAGTAAGTCCTTGTCCAAAGGTTTGGACTAGTGGTTGATACCACTATGACCTGCCTCCTCCGCTGCATCTCACCTGATTACAGCATATAAGCCACCTCTACGGCCTTGTGCTACACTTATAACAAGATTGATGGACTGAACACATCGACTCCAGGCCGAGGGACTGATAACCTCAAACTCCTCCTCTCTACTTTGTATTGGACTGATGAAGCCACTGTGTGGCGAAACGTTTCCTCAATAAAGATACCCAAGTGTTGCATATGTGTCTAATTTAAAAAAATTGTGTTTTCAGAAAATCCTTGAAAATGCCTTAAATCGTCAAAAATGCAATAAAATAAGTTTTATAGCATTTTTAATATTTATAATTATTTACATATTTTTAAAAAATCCATTAAAAATCTATAAAAATCAATATTATTTAGAATATTTCATATTATTTTCAAAAAATAAATGAAACATTTAAAAACTAGAAAAATGGCCTAAAATTCATTTTATGCATATTTCGACGTTTTAGAGCGGTTTGAGTGCTTTTCTGGCAAAACTCATTTTTAGCTAAAATACTTAGATTATCAAACTTTTAAATAGAATTTCTACTGCAATTGAAATTTATGGAAAAGTAGCAAAATTTTATGATTTTCTTTTAGGAAGCTTACTCATAGGTTTATTTTATCTAAAAAAAATTGTGTTTTCAGAAAATCCTTGAAAATGCCTTAAATCGTCAAAAAATGCAATAAAATCAAGTTTTATAGCATTTTTGAATATTTATAAATTATTTACATATTTTTAAAAATCCCATTAAAAATCTATAAAAATCAATATTAATTTAGAATATTTCATATTATTTTCCAAAAATACATGAAACATTAAAAAGCTCAGAAAAATGGGCTAAAATTTCATTTTTTGGCATATTTCGACGTTTTAGAGCGGTTTGAGTGCTTTTCTGACAAAACTCATTTTTTAGCTAAAATACTTAGATTATCAAACTTTTAAATAGAATTTCTACTGCAATTGAAATTTATGGGAAAAGTAAGCAAAATTTTATGATTTTCTTTTAGGAAGCTTACTCATAGGTTTATTTTATCTAAAAAAAATAGTTTTCAGAAAATCCTTGAAAATGCCTTAAATCGTCAAAAAATGCAATAAAATAACGTTTTATAGCATTTTTTAATATTTATTAATTATTTACATATTTTTAAAAAATCCCATTAAAAATCTATAAAAATCAATATTATTATAGAATATTTCATATTATTTTCAAAATACATGAAACATTAAAAAGCTCAGAAAATGTGCTAAAATCGTATTTTATTGCATATTTTGACGTTTTAGAGGTTTGAGTGCTTTTCTGGCAAAACTCATTTTTAGCTAAAATACTTAGATTATCAAACTTTTAAATAAAATTTCTACTGCAATTGAAATTTATGGGAAAAGTAAGCAAAATTTTATGATTTTCTTTTAGGAAGCTTACTCATAGGTATATTTTATCTAAAAAAATTGTTTTCAGAAAATCCTTGAAAATGCCTTAAATCGTCAAAAATGCAATAAAATCAAGTTTTATAGCATTTTTGAATATTATAATTATTTACATATTTTTAAAAAATCCATTAAAAATCTATAAAAATCAATATTAATTATAGAATATTTCATATTATTTTCAAAAATACATGAAACATTAAAAGCTCAGAAAAATTGCTAAAATTGTATTTTATGCATATTTCGACGTTTTAGAGGGTTTGAGTGCTTTTATGACAAAACTCATTTTTAGCTAAAATACTTAGATTTCAAACTTTTAAATAGAATTTCTACTGCAATTGAAATTTATGGAAAAGTTAGCAAATTTTATGATTTTCTTTTAGGAAGCTTACTCAAGGTATTTATTATATTTCGACGTTAATGACTAACTCATTTGCTAAAATACTTAATTTCAATTGAAATTTGAATAATTTATGATTTCTTTTGAGTTTCATGGTTATTTCTAAAAATTTGAAAATCGAATAATAAATGCAAAAAGTTTTTGTTTGAATATTATTACATATTAAATAATAAAATATTTTTAAATATTCATATATCAAATAATACATTAAATCAGAAATTTTTTGCATATTGAGTTAAGTTGAGCTTAAATTTTAAAATGATTATCAACTTAATAAATTCTACGAATGAAATAAAAGTAAATTGTTTTTATATAGTTATTATCTAAAATTTCAGAAACTGAAATCAAATGTCAAAGCAAAGTTTTATATTTTTAATATATTATTATTTAAACATAAAAATTAAATCATTTTGAATATTTATATTTCAAATATGAAACATAAACTAGAAATGTAAAATGTTTATGCATATTTATTTTAGTTTAGGCTTTAAACTCATTTTAGCTAAATTGATTTCACTTTAAATTTCAATTGAATTTATAAAGGAATTTATGATTTTCTGACTTAGGTTTTTTATCTAAATGTTAGAAATGATGCTTTCTCAAATAATAATAAATATTACATATTTTAAACATTAAATATAATTATATTTCATATATTTTCAAATATGAAATAAATAAAATGTAATATTACATATTTCGACGTTAGAGCGGTTTGATGCTTCTAAAACTCATTTGCTAAAATATAATTATCACTTTAAATAGAATTTCTACGCAATTGAAATTATGGAAAAGTAGCAAATTTATATTTTAGTTCTATGGTTATTTTATCTAAAAATGTTTCAGAAAACTGAAATGCTATCTAAAGCAATAAAATAAGTTTATAGCATTTAATATTTATAATTATTTACATATTTAAAATCCATAATTTAAATCAATATTTTTAGAATATTTCATATTATTTTCAAAATACATGAAACATTAAAAGCTCAGAAATGCTAAATCATTTATGCATATTTGACGTTTTAGAGGGTTTGAGTTTCTAAACTCATTTTACTAAAATACTAGATTATCAACTTTTAAATAGAATTTCTACTGCATTGAAATTTATGGAAAAGTAAGCAAAATTTATGATTTCTTTGAAGCTTACTCATAGTATATTTTATCTAAAAATGTTTTTCAGAAAATCCTTGAAATGCCTAAATCGTAAATGCAATAAATAAGTTTTATAGCATTTAATATTATTAATTATTTACATATTTTTAAAATCCATTAAAATTTAAAAATCCCATTAAAAATTTATAAAAATCAATATTTTTATAGAATATTTCATATTATTTTCGAAAATACATGAAACATTAAAAAGCTCAGAAAAATGTGCTAAAATCGTATTTTATTGCATATTTCGACGTTTTAAAGGTTTGAGTGCTTTTGCAAAACTCATTTTTAGCTAAAATACTTGATTATCACACTTTTAAATAGAATTTCTACTGCAATTGAAATTTATGGGAAAAGTAACAAATTTTATGATTTTCTTTTAGGAAGCTTACTCATAGGTATATTTTATCTAAAAATAGTTTTCAGAAAATCCTTGAAAATGCCTTAATCGTCAAAATGCAATAAAATCAAGTTTTATAGCATTTTTAATATTTATAAATTATTTACATATTTTTAAAAATCCATTAAAAATCTATAAAAATCAATATTTTTATAGAATATTTCATATTATTTTCAAAAATACATGAAAATTAAAAGCTCAAAAAAATGGCTAAAATCGTATTTTATTGATATTTGACGTTTTAGAGCGGTTTGAGTGCTTTTCTGTAAACTCATTTTTAGCTAAAATACTTAGATTATCAACTTTTAAATAGAATTTCTACTGCAATTGAAATTTATGGAAAAGTTAGCAAAATTTTATGATTTTCTTTTGAAGCTTACTCATAGGTTTATTTTATCTAAAAATAGTTTTTCAGAAAATCTTGAAATGCTTAATCTCAAAATGCAATAAAATAAGTTTATAATTTTAATATTTTATATTATATTTTAAAAATCCCATTAAAATATAAAAATCAATATTTTAGAATATTCATATTATTTTAAAATACATAACATTAAAGCTCAGAAAATTGTAAAATGATTTATTGATATTTCGACTTTTAGAGCGGTTTGAGTGCTTTTGAAACTCATTTTAGCTAAAATACTGATTATCAACTTTAAATAAATTTCACTGCAATTGAAATTTATGGAAAAGTTAGCAAATTTATGATTTTCTTTAGAAGCTACTCATAGTTTATTTTATCTAAAAATTGTTTTCAGAAAATCCTTGAAAATGCTTAAATCGTCAAAAATGCAATAAATCGTTTTATAGCATTTTGAATATTTATTAATTATTTACATATTTTAAAATCCATTAAAATTATAAAATCAATATTTTATAGAATATTTCATATTATTTTCAAAATACATGAAACATTAAAAAGCTCAGAAAATTGCTAAAATGATTTTATTGCATATTTCGACGTTTTAGAGCGGTTTGAGTGCTTTTCTGGCAAAACTCATTTTTAGCTAAAATACTTAGATTATCAACTTTTAAATAGAATTTCTACTGCAATTGAAATTTATGGGAAAAGTAAGCAAAATTTTATGATTTTTTTAGGAAGCTTACTCATAGGTATATTTTATCTAAAAATAGTTTTTCAGAAAATCCTTGAAAATGCCTTAAATCGTCAAAAATGCAATAAAATCAAGTTTTATAGCATTTTGAATATTTATTAATTATTTACATATTTTTAAAAAATCCCATTAAAATTTATAAAATCAATATTTTTATAGAATATTTCATATTATTTTCGAAAAATACATGAAACATTAAAAAGCTCAGAAAATGTGCTAAAATCGTATTTTATTGCATATTTCGAGTTTTAAAGCGGTTTGAGTGCTTTTCTGGTAATACTCATTTTTTAGCTAAAATACTTAGATTATCACACTTTAAATAGAATTTCTACTGCAATTGAAATTTATGGGAAAAGTTAGCAAAATTTAATGATTTTCTTTTAGGAAGCTTACTCATAGGTATATTTTATCTAAAAAGTTGTTTTTCAGAAAATCCTTGAAAATGCCTTAAATCGTAAAAAAAAAAAAAAAAAAAAAAAAAAAAAAAAAAAAAAAAAAAAAAAAAGGGGGAATTTTAGAGCGTGAGCTTTTGCAAAACTATTTAGCAAAATATATTTTAAATAAATTCACTGCAATTGAAATTTATGAAATGCAATTTATATTTTTAGGTACAGGTTTTATCAAAATAGTTTTTCAGAAAATCTAATGTAACGTCAAATGCATAAAACGTTTATAGCATTTTAATATTATTATTACATATTTTTAAAATAAAATTATAAAAAATTTTATAATTTTATTTTTAAATATAAACATAAAAAAAAATTAAATGTATTTACATTCGAGTTTAAGTTTGAGTGTTTTCTGAAACTCATTTTATAAAATACTTAGATTATCACACTTTAAATAAATTTCTGAATTGAAATTTATGGGAAAAGTTAGAAAATTTTATGATTTTTTTTAGGGTTACTCATAGGTTATTTATCTAAAAAAGTTTTTCAAAAATCCTTGAAAATGCCTGAATCTTCAAATGCATTAAAATAACGTTTATAGCATTTTAATATTTATAAATTATTTAATATTTAAAAATCCCATTAAAATTATAAAATCAATATTTTATAGAATATTTCATATTATTTCGAAAATACATGAAACATTAAAAGCTCAGAAATTTAAAATCGTATTTTATTGCATATTTCGACGTTTTAGCGGTTTGAGTGCTTTCTGGAAATATTTTTAGCTAAAATACTTAGATTATCACACTTTAAATAAATTTCTGCAATTGAAATTTGGAAAGTACAAAATTTTATGATTTTCTTTAGGAAGCTTAATAGTAATTTTAAATGTTAGTCCTGAAATGCTAGAGGTAGGGTTTGAGTCTTTTCTGGAACTCATTTTTAGCTAAATACTAGATTATCAATTTTAAAAGAATTCTGCAATTGAAATTTATGGAAAAGTTAGCAAATTTATGATTTTCTTTAGGAAGCTTACTCATAGGTTTATTTTATTAAAAAAAGTGTTTCAGAAAATCCTTAAATCAAATTCAAAATGCATAAAATAACGTTTTATACATTTTTAATATTTATATATTTAATATTTTAAATCATTAAAATTTATAAAAATAAATTTTTATAAATATTTCATATTATTTTCAAATACATGAAACAAAAATCAGAAAATGTCTAAATGTATTTTATTGATATTTGACGTTTTAAGGTTTGAGTGCTTTCTGGAAAACTCATTTAGCTAAAATACTAGATTATCACTTTTAAATAAATTTCTACTGCAATTGAAATTTATGGGAAAAGTAGCAAAATTTATGATTTTCTTTTAGGAAGCTTACTCATAGGTTTATTTTATCTAAAAATAGTTTTTCAGAAAATCCTTGAAATGCCTAAATCTCAAAATCAATAAAATCAAGTTTTATAGCATTTTTGAATATTTATAAATTATTTACATATTTTTAAAAATCATTAAAAATTTTAAAATCAATATTTTTTATAAATATTTCATATTATTTTCAAAAATACATGAAACATTAAAAACTCAAAAATGTGCTAAAATCGTATTTTATTGCATATTTCGAGTTTTAGAGGTTTGAGTGCTTTTCTGCAAAACTCATTTTTTAGCTAAAATACTTAGATTATCACACTTTAAATAGAATTTCTACTGCAATTGAAATTTATGGGAAAAGTAAGCAAAATTTTATGATTTTCTTTAGGAAGCTTACTCATAGGTATATTTTATCTAAAAATAGTTTTTCAGAAAATCCTTGAAAATGCCTTAAATCGTCAAAAAATGCAATAAAATCAAGTTTTATAGCATTTTTTAATATTTATTAATTATTTACATATTTTTAAAAAATCCCATTAATATTTCATATTATTTTCGAAAAATACATGAAACATTAAAAAGCTCAGAAAATGTGCTAAAATCGATTTTATTGCATATTTCGACGTTTTAAGCGGTTTGAGTGCTTTTCTGGAAACTCATTTTTAGCTAAAATACTTAGATTATCACACTTTTAAATAGAATTTCTACTGCAATTGAAATTTATGGGAAAAGTTAAGCAAAATTTATGATTTTCTTATTTCCGTTGGGTTTAGCTTTGAAACATTTTTAGCTAATACTGATTATCACTTAAATATTCACAATTGAATTAGAATGAATATATTTTCTTTTGAAGTTTAAGGTTATTTTATCTAAAATGTTTGAAAATCTTGAAATCCTATAAATAATAAAATTTATATTTAATATTATAATTATTTAATATTAAAATCAAATTTATAAATCAAATTTTTAAAATATTTATATTATTTTAAATACATGAAACATTAAAAACAAAAATATTACAATTCAGTTAAGGTTTGTTTTTGGAACTATTTTGTAAAATACTATTATCACATTAAAAATTTTATTTATGGAAAAGTAAAATTTTATGATTTTTTTTGGTATCTAGGTTATTTACTAATTTCATTTAGAGGGTTTAAACTCATTTTGCAAAATATATTATACTTATAAATTTCCTGCAATTATTTATGAAGTCAATTTTAGTTTTCTTAGAGTTACTATAGGTTATATTAAATATTTTAAAAATCCTTGAAAATCCTTAAATCGTAAAAATGCAATAAAATAATTTATAACATTTTTTAATATTTAATAATTATTATTTTTAAAAATCCCTTAAAAATTTATAAAAATCAATATTTTTATAGAATATTTCATATTATTTCGAATATACATAAACATTAAAAATAAAAATGTGCTAAAACTATTTTATTCTATTTCATTTTGAGCGGTTTGAGGTTTTTGAAACTCATTTTTAGCTAAAATCTTGTTACAACTTTAAATAGAATTTCTATGCAATTGAAATTTATGGGAAAATAAAAATTTTATGATTTTCTTTAGAAGCTTATTAGGTTTTTTTAAAAATTTTTCAAAATCCTTAACCTAAATGCAAAAAATCAATAATATTTTTAATTTTAAATTTAATATTTAAAAATCCATAAAAATTATAAAAATCAATATTTTTATAATATTCAATATTCAAACATAAAATTAAAGTCAAAATTTAATGATTTTGATTTTAGTTTTGAGTTTTGATCTTTTTGAAAATCTTTTCAATATAGATTTACTTAATAATTTTAGAATGAAATTTATGATTAAAATTTATATTTTTTTAGATACAAGTATTTTTAAAATTTAAAAACCTTAAAACAAATGCAAAAATCAATATACTTTTATATTAATATTTAATTTTTAAATTTAAAATATAAAAACAATATTTAGAATATTTCTTTTTTAAAAATACTAAATTAATCAAAATTCTATGATATAATTTTAGCTTTAACCATTTCAATACTTAAAAAATTCTGCAATTGAAATTTGGAAAAGTATTTATGATTTTCTTGAGTTATGTATTTTTAAATTTTCAAAAATCCTGAAATCCTTAAATCAAACAATAAAATAAGTTTAAATTTAATATTTATAATTATTTAATTTTTAAATCTTAAAATATAAAATCAATATTTTGAATTTCATATATTTTAAAATACATGAAACTAAAAAAAAATCAAATGATTTTTTTTTTCGTTAGTTTGTTTAACATTTTTGCTAAAATTTAATTTCAACTTAAATAAATTTCTACTTGAATAGAAAATAATTTAGTTTTTAGGAATTAAAAAAAAAAATTAATCTAATAATAATAAAAATTTATATTTTTAATATTTAATTAATTTTAAAAATCATAATTTAAAATAATTTTAAATAATGAAATAAACTAAAGCATATGATTTTTTTTTTTTTTTTTTTTTTTTTTTTTTTTTTTTTTTTTTTTTTTTTTTTTTTTTTTTTTTTTTTTTTTTTTTTTTTTTTTTTTTTTTTTTTTTTTTTTTTTTTTTTTTTTTTTTAA
>WNWK01037655.1:0-18382 GCA_009830355.1 Cherax destructor | reverse complement strand
TTTATGCCATTTCTCTTTTCCTATTGGTGAGCCATGACTAAATCCATGACAGAATTTTTCCCCCAATGCCGGCTGCCACTTTTTTTAACAGTCTCTGGTGCGGTACTTATAAAAAGCCTTACTAAAGTCTAAATAAACAATATCAATTCTTTATCGTGATCAACAGCCTCAAAAGCTTTATGAAGAAGGTTAATAAATTGATGGGCAGGAACGGCCCCTGAACCCATGCGGGAAAATCAAAATGGTTATCTAGATGGCTTTAATAATATCACTAAAATTGCCCCCATAATTTCCCCAAAATTGAGGTCAGGTTTAAAAGGGAAATTTGATAGTGACTTGCCCCCTGTTTTAAAAATAGGAATTACATTACCCAATCTTCCACATATCAGAACTAACCTGTTTGAAGAGAAAAATTAAAAATGTTAGATATTGGTTCACGAGTTCCTTTTTTTCATTCCTTAAGAACCCTTGAAAAAAACTCATTTGGGCCCGGCGTTTATTTTGTTTCAGTCGGTCCCGTTTTTTTTAAACCCCTTTCGCAAATGACTGTGATTTTAAATAATTTATCTTTTTTGGGGCCCCAAAAATTAATTACGGGGGTATTAAATGTCTTCCTGTGTAAAAAACCCAGAGAAAAAAATTATTTAAAAAAAGAGCACAAAATTCTCCTTGTCAGAAGATGCCCAAAGTTTTTTTTAAAGGGGGCCATTTAAAGAACAAAGAAATGGGGGAACACGAGAAGGCCTCTGGCCCATACAAGGCAAGGCCCAAAAAAAACCACCACTACCAAGAATTTATTTCCCCCACTACGACACCAATAAAAAAACCCCGCCCCCCCCACTCATATTTGTAAACCTTTTTTAAAACCCCCAAGGTCCTAGCCCCCTATCCCCCTACTGGAAGATTGTTCCACCACACAACCTGTTCAAAAAACCCAAAAGCCTATGCCCTTTTTTAAATCTAAATTTACCCCAATTTTAAAAAGTTATTTCTTTCCCCTTTTTTGGGGTTGATATCCTCATATTTTATTAATATCCCTTTGTTTATGCCCATCATCCACTTTGGGAAACCCCGATGATATCTCCCCCATTCTACGTCTTTTTCCCGAAGGAGACAAGCTCAAGTCTATCTTCATACGGGAATTTCTTTTACGTAAATCATTTTAGTCATTTTCTTTTTTTTCCCCCCCAATGAATCTATATCCATCCTGTAGTAAGGAGACCAAAACTGAGCTGCATAATCCAAATGAGGTCTCACTAGTGATGTATAGAGCTGTAAAATAACTTTCGGACTTCTGTTGCTTATACTTCTTGAAATAAATTCTGGAAAAAAACTTTTTTGGTTAGTTTTTGAATCCCTAGCAACTTTAATTTCATAGTCCCGTTTAGCTTTTCTTATTCCCTTTTTAACGTCCCTCTTAATGTCCGTATACTGATTTATAAGATGACCCTCACCTCTTTTTATGCGCCAATAAATTCCTTTCTTCTGCCCTAAAAGATACTTAAGCCTATTATTCATCCATTTTGGGTCATTTCTACTTGATCTAATTTCTTTATACGGGATAAATGTTCTTTGGGCAGCCTGTAGAGTGTTAAGAAAACTGTCATATTGATACCTCTCTTCGTCACCCCAGTGCACAGTTGATAAGTGTTCTCTAAGTCCATTATAATCTGCTAAGCGAAAATCTGGGACCGTTACTGAATTATCCCTAATATCATACATCCATTCAATGCTAAAGGTAATTGACTTGTGGTCGCTTGAGCCGAGTTCCTCTGTAATTTCTAAATTATTAACAAGGGTTTCCTTGCTTGCCAGAACCAAGTCAAGTAGGTTTTTTCCCCTTTGTAGGTTCTGTTACAAACTGCTTCAAAAAGCAATAAGAACATAAGAAAGGAGGAACACTGCAGCAGGCCTGTTGGCCCATACTAGGCAGGTCCTTCACATTCCATCCCACTAACAGAATAAATGCCCAACCTAATTTTCAATTCTACCCAAGAAATAAGCTTTGATGATTCTATTAACTCAAGTGCGAGTACCACTCAAATCCAACCCCTCTCACTCATGTATTTATCCAACCTAAGTTTGAAACTACCCAAGGTCCTAGCTTCAATAACCCTACTAGGCAGACTGTTCCACTCATCAACTACCCTATTTCCAAACTAATATTTTCCTATATCCTTTCTAAATCTAAACTTATCCAATTTGAATCCATTATTGCGGGTAATCCTGAACTACTTCTAAAAAGTCGTTAGATTCTAAATTCCCTGTCAAGAAATTCCAATCAATCTGACTAAAGTTAAAGTCCCCTAGAATTACTACGTTATCGTGCCTTGTGGCCTTAACAATTTCCTCCCAAAGTAGTCTCCCTTGTTCCCTATCAAAGTTTGGAGGACGGTAAATCACGCCTAAAATCAATTTTTCACACCCCTCTGAAAATTCTATCCAGACAGACTCTGTATGTGTTAATTCAGACTTTATACCCGTTTTTATGCAACAATTTATATGATCACGGACATAGAGTGTCCACCCCACCCCCCTTCCCGATACTTCTGTCTTCTTGGAACAATTTAAAACCCTGAATGTGACATTCGGCAGGCAAGTCCCGATTTTTCATATTAAACCATGTCTCAGTTATTGCAAAAACATCAATATTACCCGTACTTGCAACTAATCTCAACTCGTCCATCTTATTCCTAGCACTACGACTATTAGTGTAATAAATATTTAAAGACCCTCCTTTCTCTTTACCCTTCCTGCTCATTTCTGTTTTTCCACTATACCTATTACTGTCCTTGTCATCTAGTGTCACTAGCTTTCCACTGTCCACCTTTTTCTGCCTATTACTAGTTCTCCTAGAACTTATAATATTTCTACACTGGGTCTTCACTGTTTTCCCCCCAAAACCCATACCGCTAACTATTTCTAGTTTAAAGCCCTAACAGCTCCCTCCACTGCAGTTGCCAGTGCCCCCACCCCAGACCTGGATAAGTGAACCCCATCCCTGGCATACATGTCATTTCTGCCATAGAAGAGGTCCCAGTTGTCAATGAATGTTACTGAATTTTCCTTACAGTATTTGTCCAGTTAGCAATTGACACCAATTGCCCTGGACAGCCATTCATTTCCAGCTCCTCTCCTTGGCAAAATACCACATATGACAGGGTTCCCACCCTTCTTCCTAATTATGTCTATTGCTGACCAAAACCTGCTAGTCAGGTCCTCACTCCTACGTCTGCCAACATCGTTGCCTCCAGCACTCAGACAGATAATAGGATTGCTCCCATTACCTCTCATGATGTCGTCCAGACGGCTAACAATATCCTCCATCCCAGCCCCAGGAAAGCAAGCCCTCTGTCTCCTACTCCTATCATTCAAACAGAAAGCCCTATCCATGTATCTAACCTGGCTGCCCCCAACAACAACAGAAGGTGGGCCTTCTGCAGTGTTCCTCCATTCTTATGTTCTTATGTTCTTAAGAGCATAATAATGGAGGAACGCTGTAGGGGGCCTACTGGCCCATGCAACGCGGGTCCTTATCAAAACGACCCCTACCCAAAGCTACCCAAGAATTTGCTCCCGTATCCAATGACACCAATCAAACACAGCCGCTCCTACTTATATATATTTGTCTAATCTCTTTACAGGAGAATTTACGGGAGTAAATTCTTAGGTAGTGGTGGTTTTGATAAGGACCTGCCTTGTATGGGCCAGTAGGCCTTCTGCAGTGTTCCTCCATTCTTATGTTCTTATGTTCTTAAGGGTGGGAACCCTGTCATATGTGGTATTTTGCCAAGGAGAGGAGTTGGAGATGAATGGCTGTCCAGGGCAATTGGTGTCAATTGCTGGCTTGACAAACACTGTAAGGATAATGCAGTACCATTCATTTGCAAGTGGGACCACTTCTATGGCCGAAATGACATGTATGCCAGGGATGGGGTTCACTTATCCAGGGCAGGTGTGGATTTTCTTGCTAGCTCAGTTGAGTGTGTTGTTAGGACTTTAAACTAGGATTAGTTAGAGGTTTGGGTTTAGAAATGGAAAATACTGAATGTCGAATTATAGATCTAGGCTTTGATATAAAAAATCTTAACAATAACAAGGACAGTAATAGGGATAGTGGAAAAACAGAAAGGAGCAGGAAGGGTAAAGAGAAAGGAGGGTCTCATGGACCAGTGGTGACCTGTTCTTGGACCAGTGGTGACCTGTTCTGATGGACCAGTGGTGACCTGTTCTCATGGACCAGTGGTGACCTGTTCTCATGGACCAGTGGTGACCTGTTCTTAGCTCTCAGTGGTGACCTGTTTTTAGCTCAGTGAAGACGTGTCTAGTGTACTCCCTGTGGACTGAACCAAGATGCCCCCTATTGAGCAACTTTACCAGCAGCTTAAGGAGGAATTGAGGGTAGCGAAGCTTGAGATACGGCGATTGACGGAGGAAAACAAGAGGATTCGTAGTAGTCCTCCTGTTGTGAGTCCTCAGGTCAAGAAGGGAACCTGGGCAGTGGCCGGACAGCATGGGACGAAGTTGAAGATCAAGAAGACGTAAGGAGAGGTAGAAACGACGAAGAAGAAAGAGACTGCTGTGGAAACTTCGAATTCCTTTTCTGTGCTACCAGACGAATGTGAGTCGACTACTGGGAACGTCACGACGAACTGTACCGAGGAAGGTAAAAACATTGTTGTTGTTGGGGATAGCCAAGTTAGATATATGGATAGGGCCTTCTGCTTGAACGATAGGAGTAGGAGACAGAGGGTTTGCTTTCCTGGGGCTGGGATGGAAGACATTGTTAGCCGGCTTGACAACATCATGCATGGTAATGGGATCAATCCTATTATCTGCCTCAGTGCTGGAGGCAATGATGTATCCAAGCGTAGAAGTGAGGATTTAGTTAGTAGGTATAAGGCAGCAATAGACATCATTAGGAAGAAGGGAGGGAGCTCTGTTATATGTGGCATTTTGCAAAGAAGGGGTGTTGGAAATGAATGGCTGTCCAGAGCGATTGGTATAAATTGCTGGCTGGACAAACACTGTAAGGATAATGCAGTCCCATTCATTGACAACTGGGACCACTTCTATGGCCGAAATGACATGTATGCCAGGGATGGGGTTCACTTATCCAGGGAAGGTGTAGGATTTCTCGCTAGCTCAGTTGAGGATGTTGTTAGGGCTTTAAACTAGGATTAGTTAGAGATATGGGTTTAGGAATGGTAAATAATGAGGGCCAAAATATTGATTCAGGCTTTGATATCATAAATCTTAACAATAACAGTAATCGAGTGACACAGGGTAATGACAGTAACAGAAATTGTGTAAAACAAAAGCTGAAAAAGGTTCACAAGAAGATACATATCAATGTATTTTATACTAACAGTCGAAGCGCCAGAAATAAAATTAACGAATTATGTTTGGTAGCATGTGCTGGGAACTTTGATGTCATTGCAATAACTGAAACATGGTATAATACCAAGAGTCGGGATATGATTGCTGAGTGTCATATTTAGGGGTTTAAGTTGTTCCATGTAGATAGATATAATGGGAAAGGGGGTGGAGTTGCATTGTATGTACGAGAAAATATAAATTGCTGCATAAAAACAGGCATAAAAATAGATGGATCATTAACAGAATCTGTTTGGGTAGAGTTTCTAGAAGGTCAAGAAAAACTGATTCTAGGTGTAATATACCGACCTCCAGGCTTGGATCACGATAAAGGGAGACTTCTTTGGGACGAAATTGTTAGGGCTTCTAGGCACAATAACGTA
Organism: Cherax destructor; assembly: GCA_009830355.1. Lineage (NCBI taxonomy): Eukaryota > Metazoa > Arthropoda > Malacostraca > Decapoda > Parastacidae > Cherax > Cherax destructor. The sequence continues at coordinate 12,623 of WNWK01037655.1, read as the reverse complement.
GTGATAGTAGGGGATTTTAACTTCAGTCAAATTGACTGGACTTCTTTGACCGGTAATCTGGAGTCCAGTGACTTTATGGAAGTAGTTCAGGACTGTTTTCTGAAGCAGTGTGTGACGGAGCCTACCAGAGGTAATAATTTGCTCGACCTAGTCTTGTCAAATAAAGAAACCCTTGTAAATAATCTGGAGATCACTGAAGAGCTTGGCGCAAGTGATCACAAATCCATTACTTTTAATATTACCTGGGAGTACGAGAATAGGGATAATACGATAAAAGTTCCTGATTTTCGTTCTGCCGACTATATTGGACTTGGAGAACACCTGTCTAATCTCGACTGGGGTAATCTAGCTAACGATTACGATGGGATCTGCGTTTATGATTTTTTTCTTAATAATGTACAACGTGCACAGAGTATATTTATTCCCCAGAGAGAATTTAGGTCAAATAATAACGATCCCAAATGGATTAACAGGAGGCTAAAACATCTATTAGGGGAGAAAAGAGGAATTTATAGGCGCATCAAAAGAGGAGATGTTAACCTTATTGACCAATATGTTCAGTTGAAAAGAGAAGTAAAAAAGGGGATTAGAAAGGCTAAATGTGACTATGAGATTAAGGTTGCTAATGAATCAAAGACTAATCCAAAAGGGTTCTTTCAAGTGTACAGGACGAAGGTGAGGGAAGAGGTAGGACCTCTGAAAATTGGGAATGAACAGCTGACGGATAACGAACTGGAAATGTGTTCTCTATTTAATGCCTATTTTTTGTCAGTCTTTACACAAGAAGACGTAAATGAGATTCCAGAAATTAACAATTATTCAGTTCCTGAAGAATTCAAAGTAACTAATATTACTGTCACGAGGGACATGGTTATCAAGCAGATAGATAAACTGAAGCAAAATAAGTCCCCGGGACCCGACGAGTTGTTTTCCAGGGTACTTAAAGAATGCAAAATGGAACTTAGTCAGCCATTAACGAATGTGTTTAATACGTCCATCCTAACTGGTGTTGTGCCAGAGATGTGGAAGATAGCTAATGTAGTTCCTATATTCAAATCAGGGGATAAGTCCATTCCATCAAATTACCGTCCAATAAGCCTCACGTCTATAGTAGGCAAATTATTAGAATCAATTATAGCTGATATTATCAGAAGTCACCTTGAAGAACATAATTTGATTAATGAATCTCAGCATGGGTTTACGAGAGTTCGTTCCTGCCTGACAAATTTACTGACGTTTTTCAATAAAACATTTGAGGCAGTAGACAGTGATAAAGAATATGATATAGTTTACTTGGATTTCAGTAAGGCCTTCGATAGAGTACCTCACAAGAGACTCTTAAAAAAGGTGACAGCTCATGGTATAGGAGGTAAAGTTCTAGCATGGATAGAGGCATGGCTTACCAATAGAAAGCAGAGAGTTTCCATTAATGGGGTCAAATCTGAATGGGGATTTGTCACTAGTGGCGTTCCACAAGGATCAGTTTTGGGCCCATTGTTGTTCATAATTTACACAAATGACCTTGATGAAGGAATTGCAAGTGACATGAGTAAATTTGCTGATGATACAAAAATAGGCCGTATAATTCATTCTGAGGAGGATACCAGTGAACTCCAGGAGGATTTGGATAAATTAATGTCTTGGTCTGAAAAGTGGCAGATGAAGTTCAATGTATACAAGTGTAAGGTGCTAGTCGTTGGTAATGAAAATATCCCTCGAATTTATAAACTAGGTGAAGTTGAGCTTGATCATACAGAATGTGAAAAAGACTTGGGAGTCATGGTAAGCAGAAATCTAAAGCCAAGACAACAGTGCCTAAGTGTGCGCAATAAGGCTAACAGATTAAGAACATAAGAACATAAGAAAGGAGGAACACTGCAGCAGGCCTGTTGGCCCATACTAGGCAGGTCCATAAGAACATAAGAAAGGAGGAACACTGCAGCAGGCCCGTTGGCCCACACTAGGCAGGTCCCTCACAATCCGTCCCACCAACATAAGAACATACTAGGATTTATTTCAAGAAGTATAAGCAACAGAAGTCCAAAAGTTATTTTACAGCTCTATACATCACTAGTGAGACCTCATTTGGATTATGCAGCTCAGTTTTGGTCTCCTTACTACAGGATGGATACAAAGAACATACAAAGAAGAATGACTAAAATGATTTACAGTATAAGAAATCTCCCGTATGAAGATAGACTTAGAGCATTGAATCTCCACTCTCTGGAGAGACGTAGAATGAGGGGAGATATCATCAAGGTGTACAAGTGGATGATGGGCATAAACAAAGGAGATATTAATAAAATACTGAGGATATCGAACCAAGTAAGAACCAGAAATAACGGATTTAAATTGGATAAATTTAGATTTAGGAAGGACATAGGCAAGTACTGGTTTTCGAACAGAGTTGTAGATGCGTGGAACAATCTTCCGATTAGGGTGATAGAGGCTAGGACCTTGGGTGGCTTTAAAAAGAGATTGGACAAATATATGAGTGGGAGGGGCTGGGTTTGATTAGTGTCGTGAGTACAGGAGTAAATTCTTAGGTAGTGGTGGTTTTGATAAGGACCTGCCTTGTATGGGCCAGTAGGCCTTCTGCAGTGTTCCTCCATTCTTATGTTCTTAAAAGTGTATTATACAAATAGTCGTAGTGCTAGGAATAAGATGGACGATTTGAGATTAGTTGCAAGTGCAGGTAACATTGATGTATTTGCTATAACTGACACGTGGTTCAATACGAAAAATAGGGACATGCCTGCTGAATGTCATATACAGGGTTTTAAATTGTTCCAAGTAGACAGAAGTTTCGGGAAGGGGGGTGGAGTGGCACTGTATGTCCGAGATCGCTTGAACTGTTGCATAAAAAAGGGAATAAAGTCTGAAATAACACATACAGAGTCTGTCTGGATAGAATTTTCAGAGGGGCATGAAAAATTGATTTTAGGTGTGATATACCATCCCCCAAACTTAGATAGGGACCAAGTGAGACTACTATGGGAGGAAATTGTTAAGGCCACAATGCACGATAACGTAGTTATTCTGGGAGACTTCAACTTTAGTCAAATTGATTGGAATTTTTTGACATGGAATTTAGAATCTAACGACTTCTTAGAAGTAGTTCAAGATTGTTTTTTGAAGCAGTTTGTGACAGAACCTACAAGGGGAAATAACCTGCTTGACTTAGTTCTGGCAAACAAGGAAACCCTTGTTAATAATTTAGAAATTACAGAGGAACTCGGCGCAAGCGACCACAAATCAATTACCTTTGGCATTGAATGGAAGTTTCATAGTAGGGATAACTCAATGTGAATGAATGGTTCAGAGAACCGACGAGTTGGTAAATTAAATGGTTCTCTGAACCATTCATTCACATCCTGTCTGACACTGCAACATCTTGGTATGGAAAATAGAACACATAACAGGTGATCCTTTATTGACACGTTGCCCACGCAGTGGCTTTATCGAGTCACAGACAGATCTACCTGTCTGTGACTCGATAAAGCCCACTGCGTGGGCGAAACGTTGTCAATAAAGGATCACATTATACTGCTTATGTGTTTATTTTTCCATTGTGTCGGTATTTTATACCATTTATTTCCAACATCTTGGTATCTTAATACAGGGATTTCTTCGCTTGCCTATTCCTTGGGCACGACCTACTTCCACATTGAACAAATGTGACACCTCCTACAACTGCTGCACCTCTCCTGTCTACAGAATATAAGCTTCCTCTGCTCATATGCTGTTATTCAATTCAAGATTGATGGACTGACAACATCGACTCAAGATTGAGGGACTGACAACCTCACACTCCTCCTGTTCTTCACGATTCTCCTTTGTATGGACTGATGAAGCCACTGTGTGGCGAAATGTTTCCTCAATAAAGATACCCAAGTGTTGCATATGTGTCTAATTTACCAGGGATAACTCAGTAAAAGTCCCAGATTTTTGCTTAGCAGATTACAATAGACTTAGAGAACACTTATCATCTGTGGTAATGAAGAGAGCTATCAATATGACAGTTTTCTGAACACTATACATGCTGCCCAGAGAACATTTATCCCATATAAAGAAATTAGATCGAATAGAAATGACCCAAAATGGATGAATAATAGGCTCAAATATCTTTTAGGGCAGAAGAAAGGAATTTATAGGCGTATCAAAATAGGTGAGGGTCATCTTATGAATCAGTATATTGACATTAAGAGGGACGTTAAAAAGGGGATAAGAAAAGCTAAACGGGACTACGAAATTAAAGTTGCTACGGATTCGAAAACTAACCCAAAAAGTTTTTTCCAGGTGTATAGAACAAAAGTTAGAGATAAGATAGGTCCCTTTAAAAATAATTATGGGTATCTTACTGACAAAGAGAATGAAATGTGCTCTATTTTTAATAATTATTTTCTCTCGGTTTTCACTCAGGAAGACACTAATAATATCCCAAGATTTGGGTATTTTAGTGGGCCTGAAGAAGACCGTTTGAAGCAAAATAAATCGCCAGGTCCTGATGAGCTTTTTTCAAGGGTTCTTAAGGAATGCAAAATGGAACTCTGTGAACCCTTAACTAACATTTTTAACCTATCTCTTCAAACAGGTGTAGTGTCTGATACGTGGAAGATGGCTAATGTAATTCCTATTTTTAAAGCAGGGGACAAGTCGTTACCATCAAATTACCGCCCAATAAGTCTAACATCAATTGTAGGCAAATTATTAGAGTCGATTATAGCTGATAACATAAGAAGCCATCTTGATAGGCATAATTTGATTAATGATACTCAACATGGATTCACCAGGGGCCGTTCCTGCCTAACTAATTTATTAACTTTTTTCAGTAAGGCTTTTGAGGCAGTTGATCATGATAAAGAATTCGATATTGTTTATCTGGATTTTAGTAAGGTTTTTGATAGAGTACCACATCAGAGACTGTTAAAGAAAGTGGCTGCTCATGGCATTGGGGAAAAAGTTTTTCATGGATAGAGTCATGGCTCAGCAATAGGAAGCAGAGGGTGTGCATAAATGGGGTTAAATCTGAGTGGGGATCTGAAACAAGTGGCGTTCCACAGGGATCGGTTTTGGGCCTGTTGTTGTTTATAATATATATAAATGACCTTGATGAGGGAATTACTAGTGATATGAGCAAATTCGGCGATGACACGAAGATAGGTAGGATAATCGATTCAGACGTAGATGACACGGAACTTCAGGAGGATTTAGACAAACTCAATTCCTGGTCAGAAAAATGGCAAATGCAGTTGAATGTAGATAAATGCAAAGTTCTAAAGCTCGGGAATGTTCATAACCCTAGCACCTACCAGCTTAATTATTATTATTATAATCAAATAGAAGCGCTAAACCACAGGGGTTATACAGCACTGCAGGTTATTGTAGGATGCAGGGAGAGTGGGTTGTAAGAGGGAGATGGACGATTAGTAGGGTATGGAGTGCAAGATGAATGTGGATGGTGCAGGGGTGGAGGGTAGCAAGAGATCGAGGTAGAAGGGACTGAGGGAGGTGCTAGAGGTATAATCTTCAGAGTTTGTGTAGTAAGTCAGTTTCTGTCAAAAAGTCAATGAGAGAGTCAGGATTAAAGGAGGGTCCATCTGCAAGAAGGGAAGGTAAAGAAAGGGCCGCAGAGCGAAGACGTCGTTGGAGGTAAATTCTGCGTGCTCGTTGATAGAGTGGGCAGTCTAACAGGATATGTCGAACAGACACTGGAACCTGACAATGCTCACAGAGAGGGGCAGGGAGCCTCTCCATGAGATACCCGTGAGTAAGACGAGTGTGGCCGATGCGAAGACGGGAGAGAGTAGTCTCCCAACCTCGACATTGGTGACAAGAAGAAGGCCAGAAACCTATAACCGGCTTAATACAATGAAGTTTGTTATTTAGCAGGTCAGACCAGCGTTGTTGCCAACGGGTGCGAAGGTGGGTAGCAATGACCGCAAAATAGTCCGTGAAAGGAACACCTTTATATGAAACTGGAAGGTCATGTACTGCTGACCGCGCAGCAGTGTCTGCCTGTTCATTGCCCTGTATGTCAACATGACCAGGGACCCAACAAAAAACAATATCTTTATGCTTGCTAAAGATACGGCATAACCAAAGGTGGATACGAAGAACTAGTGGGTGAGGTGTATCAATTTTACGGATAGCCTGTAAAGCACTAAGGGAGTCTGAAACGACCACAAATGGTGACTCAGGCATAGATGCAATACGGATAAGTGCCACAAGAATGGCATACAATTCAGCCGTAAATATGCTAGCCGAGGGTAATAGATGCCCTCGTACAACGCTGTCCGGGAACACTGCTGCGAATCCGACGCCGTCAGATGATTTTGAACCATCGGTGTATACTGCGATGGCATGGGAATGATAACGGAAGTGGTCTAGAAAGAAAGAGCGAGAAGCCGCCGTAGGTAGTTGGGCTTTTGCGCAAGGTAGAGGAATAGAACAGACACAGACAGCAGGAACTTCCCAAGGGGGTAGGGGAAAGGGAGATGTCACATGAACATATAGAGGTGGGAGCTGAAGGGAAGACAGGAGTGAATGTAGACGAAGAGAAAAGGGACGAAGTAAGCAGGGGCGACGAACAAATAAAGAGCGCCTACTAACATCTGTAACAATCCTATACATGGAAGGATTGCGGAGGTCATGAGAGCGAACAAAATAGCGAATGCAATGTGCATCATGACGATCAGATAAGGATGGAATGTTCGCTTCTACATAGAGGCTCTCAACCGGGGAAGAACGAAATGCACCAAGGCATAAGCGTAATCCCTGGTGATGGATGGGATTAAGGATGGAAAGAGTAGCAGGGGAGGCCGCAGAATATATCTGGTCACCATAATCGAGTTTCGAAAAAATTAGGGCTGAATGTAGGCGAAGGAGGGTTCTACGATCAGCCCCCCATGAAAGATGTGCGAGGGTTTTAAGAAGGTTCTGCCTGGTGTGACAAGTTGCCTTCAGAGAGGTAATGTGAGGTTTCCAGGACAATCGACGGTCGAACAGGAGGCCGAGAAACCTGACTGTATCACGTTCTGGGATACGTGAGCCTTATAGGTACAATGGATGGTCAGAGACCACTGAACGTCTAGTAAACGTAATTTGATGAGTTTTGCTACTAGAAAATTTAAACCCTTGAGTGGTGGCCCAATCAGAAACCCGGTTGATGGCATGCTGGAGGGAAACTGCAATGAGGTGACAGTCAGCACCTGCACAAGCTATAGCAAAATCATCCACATAGAGCGATGACCAAATATTGGATGGGAGAACAGATGCCAGATTATTTATAGCAAGCAGAAAGAGTGTTGTGCTTAGAACACATCCCTGGGGGACACCTTCAGCTTGGACAAATTCCGGGGAGAGTTCATTACTAACCCGGACCCGGAAATGTCTGTCAGTTAAGAAGGCCTTAAGAAAGAATGATAGGTTGCCTCGGAGGCTTAAGGAGTGGGCCTGGGCCAAGATATTATATCTCCAAGTTGTGTCATAAGCCTTCTCAAGGTCGAAAAAGATAGTGATAACCGAATGGTTATTCGCAAAGGCATTACGAATATATGTATCCAAGCGCAGAAAGGGGTCAATGGCAGAACGGCCCTTACGGAAGCCATATTTACTAGGGGAGAGACTATTGTGAGTCTCTAAATACCACATCAAACGTCTATTAACTAGACGTTCCATCACCTTGCAAACTGCACTGGTAAGAGCGATGGGACGGTAGTGAGAGGAATCACGTCCCGTAGTACCTGGCTTTCGAAAAGGGAGAACAATAGCAGACTTCCACAGCTGGGGAAGAACTCCTTGCGACCATATGAGATTAAAGAGTTGTAAGAGGACAGTAAGAGCAGACTGATGTAAATGCTGTAGCATACGAATATGTATGCCGTCTGGCCCAGCTGCCGATGATCGGCAAGCAGAGAGTGTTGCCTCCAGTTCTTGAAGGGTAAAAGGCACATTATAGGATTCTTCTCTAAGAGAAGAAAAATCTAAGGGCTTTAACTCGCTGGCAGACTTAGAAGAAAGGAACGAGGGGTATAGATGTAGCCCCTGAGAAATGCGGACGAGATGATTACCAATTTCAGTGGCAACGGCAAGAGGGTGTGCTATATCGACACCAGCAACCTGAAGAACAGGAGCCGGGTTGGGGGAGAATTTACCACTCAATTTCCGCACTTTCTTCCAGACTGCACTCATCGAGGAAGCCGAAGTGACAGTAGAAACGTAATCTCGCCAGCAAGTGCGTTTAGCATCACGTATGACACGGTGAGCAATAGCTCTCTTCTGCTTGAAATCAAGGAGTCTCTCTGTGGTTCTGTTATACCGATACCTGCCCCATGCAGCACGTTTCAAACGCACTGCCAGAGCACAAGCAGGAGACCACCAAGGCACGCACTTCTGAGGATGCTTGCCCGAGGTTTCTGGAATAGAATGTGAAGCCGCTGTGAAGATGGAGGACGAAAAGAGATGTAAAACCTCATCAATGGAGAACGAGGTAGGAACCTCATGAAAGGCAGTAAGATGTGCGTAAAGGTCCCATTTCGCCCGGTCAAATTGCCAGCGTGGGCAATGAGGAGGTGGAGAAAACAGAGGGGACTTTAGGATGATTGGGAAATGATCGCTGTCATGTAAGTCCGGGAGGACAGACCAGGTGAAGTCAAGGACAGTTGATGAAGAGCAGATGGAAAGATCGATGCAGGAGAAAGAATGAGTTCGGGGATCAAAATGGGTAGGAGTACCCGTATTTAAAACATGGAGGGGAAGAGAAGCAAGAAATGCCTCCAACTGAATGCCACGGGAGTCACAGTGCGACCCTCCCCAGAGAAAGTGGTGCGCGTTAAAATCGCCAAGTAATAGAAAAGATGGCGGTAAGGAAGAAACCAGAAAATCAACATCTGGGATAGACATTGCCCGCGAAGGGGAGAGATATAAAGAACAGAGTGTATACCACTTATTCAAGTGGATACGGGCTGCGGTGTAATGTAAGGAAGAAGGGACATAGACCTGAAGGTATGGAACACCAGTGCGTATAAGAAGAGCACTTTCGTTAAAGGTTCCATCGGAAAAAGGATCCGATGAATATAACAAATTATAGCCTGGAAAGGGCCTGATAACAGTGGATTGTAATTTGGGTTCTTGCAAACAGACCCCAATAGGGGAAAACTGAGAGAGCAACACCTGAAGCTCACCCCTGTTACCCCTGAGGCCTCGGATATTCCACTGCAAATAAGCTATGATTTATGGAGAAAAAGATAGAAGTGGAAGTGAGAGGAAGCTATGGACTAGGGTTAGAAAAGTCCACATGTGGAGGCAGCGGAAGACCTGTAATCAGAGAGGGAGGAGGACGTTGTGAAGGAAGTGGGGGTTGAGACGAAGAAGAGAGATGGAGTAGTGTCCATCATCGGCCCAGTCTCTGAAATATATTCTGCAATAGCTTCCAGTGTTTCGGAAGTCAAAGATGCAGAATGTGAGACTACATTAGAAATGGAAGAAACTATCGGGGAGTCTATAGACTGTACTAAAGTAGAGGACGAGGAGATAGAAGAGGAAACTGTCGTAGGGACTTGGGAGGGGACAGGGGATGAAGGTAGTGTATGAGGGGGAGGATGAACCTCCACACACGTTACAGAACTAGTCGGAGGCGAAGAACCTGGCAATAAGGATTTTTTGCCGGGCTTATAAGAGGGGGGAGGCGCTGAGGTTTAGGTGAAGGACGAAGCCGTGTAGACTCAGAACTGTGCGAGTAAATAGACGAAGGAGTGTGGATAGTATGGGAAGCCGAGGTAGGGACCTCGGAGCCAAGAACATCAAAAGGATTCGAGACAGGGGTGACTGAGGATTTGGCGACCACAGAGGAAGCCGTGGAAGTTGGGACCCCAGAAGCGGGGCGACGTTTAGCAATGCAAGAATAGGAAATACAGGGAAGTTTCCCTTGAAGGCGAAGATGAGAGACAGCCATAGCATATGAGAAGCCTTCCGCCTCTTTGAGACAACGGATTTCCCGCTCATTCAGGTAAACCTGACAACGGCGAGAATACGAAGGATGTGCCTCATGACAGTTAAGGCAAGAGGGAGGTAGAGTACAAGAAGAACTGGCATGGTCGTCAGCACCACAGACTGGGCATTCGGTTATGGACCTGCAATATTTTGCTAGATGACCAAAACGCCAGCAGTTTCTACACTGCTGCGGTGTAGGGGTCACCTTTCGAACTTGTAAACGTTGACCTGCAATGTAGACCAAAGGTGGCAGTTCTCGGCAGTCAAACGTTAAACGAGCTATATTGCAAGGATAACGTCTTCGCTTATTGGCAGGTTGGACAAATGTGTCAACTTTAAGGATAGGGAGTTCTTGGAGCTCAAGCTGCTCGAAAATGTCATCACCACATGTCTGGAAATGCCGTTGGACAATGGTGTGGGGCAAAAATGACAGAACCACAACAAGAATTGAGGGAATGGTGCTTGTCAATAGTAACTGGAGTAGTATCAATGGTTGTAAGAAGAGAAAAATCGTGAGCTTGGCCAGCATTCTGGACCGTGATGATGCGAGTGCCGCTCTTGAGAGCGTGAAATGAGATGTCTTTACCAACATGGCGTAGCAGAGCCTTACCAATACTATGGTCTGAAAGATAGGTATTAGGAGAAGTCGGTCAAAGAGTAAAAAACTTTGTCCATTGAGTAGTTTGAAACAGAGAGTTTAAGGGGAGTGTGTGACGAGCTTGTCGTTTCTGAGATGAACGAGAAGAAAGTGTCGAATCGTCATGTGTGGGTCTTGGTCGTTTGGGTGTGGGACCAGGGGTGCTCCGATGTGAGACGGGCGAGCGATTCGAAAATAGCCGCACCGTCGAAGGAGAAGCCGGAATCAAGGTCAGAGAAGAGTGAAGGTCAGATGTATCGAAAGGGCCAGTCGGGTCCCTGGGACCTGAAGCAGGTGACGAACTGGCACCTGCTTCAGGTACAGGGGTATTAGGGTTGTCCGAAGAGTTATCCGTTATCAAGGTAGGGTCAGAACTAGGTGCGGTATCAAGGGGCCCGGGGGTTGAGTCACTGATTAGGGCATCCATGGTTAGGTTACTTCTTTCTTTTTGTTTTTAAGAAAAAAAAAGAAAGAAGAAAATAAAATAAAAATAAAAAAAAGAATAAAAAAAGGGGGGGAACGTGGAGGAATAGCTCCTAGGAGGACTGATAGGGGCATAAATACCCCTCCGCACCCAAGAGGACCTCAACACCGCAAGTAGTGCAGATGCTGCATGGAACCCGTGCCATACCCTCCTACCCTTCATGCCAGTAAACCAGCAATCCGGGATAGCAACCTCACATCCACCGAGCCAACTCGGCGGACAAAAGAGAGGGCGGCCGGATATCCGCCACAAAGCATACCGCCTTCGTTTTCCAGTGCATTTATATCCATTCTGTAATTCGGTGACCAAAACTGTACAGCATAATCTAAATGAGGCCTAACCAAAACCCTAGCACTAGGATGCTCTGACAGGAGACGTGTCGACCAGGAACCTGACAATGCTCACAGAGAGGGGCAGGGAGCCTCTCCATGAGATACCCGTGAGTAAGACGAGTGTGGCCGATGCATAATCTAAATGAGGCCTAACCAAAACCCTAGCACTAGGATGCTCTGACAGGAGACGTGTCGACCAGGTGCTTCAGCTCCTTCAGTGCCCTGGTGATGGACCAGGTGTTTCAGCTCCTTCAGGTCTCTGGTGATGGACCGGGTGCTTCGGCTCCTTCAGTGCCCTGGTGATGGACCAGGTGCTTCAGCTCCTTCAGGTCCCTGGTGATGGACCAGGTGCTTCGGCTCCTTCAGTGCCCTGGTGATGGACCAGGTGCTTCGGCTCCTTCAGTGCCCTGGTGATGGACCAGGTGCTTTGGCTCCTTCAGTGCTCTGGTGATGGACCAGGTGCTTCGGCTCCTTCAGTGCCCTGGTGATGGACCCGGTGCTTCGGCTCCTTCAGGTCCCTGGTGATGGACCAGGTGCTTCGGCTCCTTCAGTGCCCTGGTGATGGACCAGGTGCTTCGGCTCCTTCAGTGCCCTGGTGATGGACCAGGTGAGATGAAGCAGGAGGAGGCGGGTCATAGTGGTATCATCCACTAGTCGAAGTAAGTCCTTGTCCAAGGTTTGGACAAATGTTGAAGAATCCCTTTGTATCAAGATCCCAAGAAGTTGCTGTGTCTTGATACAAAGGGATTCTTCAACATTTGTCCAAACCTTTGGACAAGGACTTACTTCGACTAGTGGATGATACCACTTTGACCCCGCCTCCTCCTGCTTCATCTCACCTGTCTACAGTATATAAGCAACTTCTATTTGCCTTATGTTGTATTTTCTTCAAGATTGATGGACTGAACACATCGACTCCAGGCCGAGGGACTGATTACCTCAAACTCCTCCTTTTATTACTACTTTCTTCTTTGTATTGGACTGATGAAGCCACTGTGTGGCGAAACGTTTCCTCAATAAAGATACCCAAGTGTTGCATATGTGTCTAATTTAACAACTTGTCGGTTCTCTGAACCATTCACGGGACGCGGCCCCCGGGCAGGACGGAATCACCTACAGTATGATCTCAAAGGCAGGCCCTCACGGGCATGACGCCCTCCTGGAAGTCATCAACCGT